>JAVQJF010001211.1:0-12102 GCA_036023855.1 Gadopsis marmoratus
TCGGGGTTCGGTGTCTTGCCCAGGGACACTTCGACATGCGGACAGCGGGAGCGGTGATCGAACCACCAACCCTGGGGTTAATGGACGACCGCACTACCCCCTCAGCCACAGCCGCCCCAGTGCATTGATAGTTCTGATTAAAACCATGCTAGATGGACTCTGTTTAAGCCGCCTGATGGCTCTCTGCGGAGTCTTTCTCTCTTCCCTCACCTCCCACTTTCTGTGTTTTTCCCTCCTAAGGTCAGAGGTCAGGTCAGAGGTCAGTTTAAAGGGACATATATATTACCCTGGCATTCCAGACATGAATAAGGAACTTCTGAACAATTAGGCATCAAGTCCCTCTTTTTAAATGTATCTTTTGAGTGCTATGTTTTTGTCACATTGTTTATAATGTTTTGACCTGCTGCTTCTGCCTTTTCCTGGGTATTTGTCAAATATTGTGAAACATTTTACTGCATGTTGAAATGTTTCTATATAAATGAAGATTGATTATTGTTAATTTCAACGTGACTGCACAGCAGGCCGACTGGGACCACACTTATCTGAGTTTGCTCTAAACTTGATTACTTACTTTGGACTGTGAATCGCGCTCCTGGTATAAGAGTATGTTTTTCATGGTGCGATGTGATCCCTGTCAGCAGGAAGACATTCAAGCGTACACATGAGATGAAGCTGTGAATGTGATTAGACGGAGAATAGAAATGAATGATCAGCTGCAGGCAAGCAGGCCATCTTGCTCCTCACGTCACTCCAAGACGTCCGTGTTCACAAAAGCAGGTTGTGTCTGAGTCTGTCGTGCATCTTTAATTATTTGCAGTGCTAGGTATGGGTGGAAAAAGACAGCGCTGCATGCCGGAAGACATATATATTCCTTGATCAAAGCTAATGTTAGATGAGAAAAAAAATCAAGTCCTATGCACATTAGTTCTGGTGTGTCCTTCAAATTAAAACAAGTGGACGTGATGTTATGTTTGGCTCACTGCTGTACAGACAATCACTGCATGAAAGGTTCACATTTCAGATGTCAGCCACGTTACAATTGGCATGTACGAAATAGAAAAATATTCTTCATTGTATGACATTACAGAAAAAAACAATAATTTAGATCATAAATGATAAAAGAAAATCACAGCTAAGGTGAATAGACATGCATCAATTAATATTTTGACACACGTCTTCACATTTGCATGTTGAAATGATGTTTCACCAGTTAAAGACTTTATTGTGCTGTAGACCTCCTCCCTTCATTTTAATGGGATGTGTATTAAAAACACAATACTAAAAAACACCATCAGACCCTCAGGGGGAGGAAGTGTAAGCCTGTTTGATGTTTTATTCCATTATCTGGAAAAAGACCTTGTCTGCACCTTTTTGCTTGTTTCTGTCTCATGGCTCATTTCTGTTCACGCTCAGTGACACTGACAGTCATTTCGAGCTTTTCCGTAGTTTCACACAGTTTGATGGTGTTGCTGATGATGAGGCCAAGGGCATACCGGGGTCACAGGCTAAGCCCCAAGGGACACACACGCAGTGGATTATATTTGGCTCGGTTGCTCGCTCTGTGCTCTGTGGAGACCAGGCTGTAGATGACATCAGGTGACGGGAGGCTGTGGCAGTTTATTGGTTTAGGATCCCGAAGGAGGCAGCAGTCTGTCTGACCTGACCGATCACTTCCTTTATAGGGCAGCCTCAGTTCAGCCACATTTGAAAGAACTGTTATTTATTTATTCCTTAAATGTCAGTGCAATGGGTCCTTGGTTGAGCAGCTAAAGATTCAGGTATGATTCAGTCACAATATGCAATCTATTTTAAATCGGAGATGAACGAGACGAATGAGGAACCAATTGCATGTGTTGCATGTACCAAGCATAATGACAATAAAGTACGCTAATGCCTACCAAAATGATAAAAAAAAAGAAGATAATTTCCCACTTGTGGTATCTAGTGATGTAGATAGTTTTGGTTTTATTTTGAGATATCTTCTGAGATTTCTGTATCTGCCCCAAAACAATAAGAGTGAATAGAACTTGTATATGGTATATGTATATATATATGTATATGGTGCTGGCAGTGTGGCGAACATGAATGTATGAAGCAAATTTCATGGTAATCCATCCAATAGTTATAGACATTTAACTCAAAACCACAAATGTAAACCTCATGGTTAGAGGAAAAACCAGGGGATGACCAAAGTCATAAGGATTTATCTTCTGGGGAACGTGAATGTCTGCATATAATTTCATGGCAATCTATCAAATAGCTGAGATATTTCGGTCTGAACCACAGTTGGGGATCAACCATCCAGTGACTCTGCACAGATCTCGCTGTCAGCAGTCTTCTTTGGACTTACTTTCTACAGAACAAATCAAAGTGAAACCTGTTGGCAGTGTGTCCTGTGGATTATCCAGACTAATGGTGAATGGTTCTGGATACATCTTAATGTAGATTTTTTTTGTTTTTACTGGGAGCACTACAAATTAACGTCCTTTCACCTCCATTGTACTGGGACGGACGGACGTCTCAAAGCCTGGGAAAATAAATCAAATCCCAGCTTCATCCCATTAGGGGAAAGTGAGAAAAAATGTTGCGTGACCCGACCCTTTGACGGTTATTATGTAGATACTTATCAAGGACTACGTTTTTGAGAAAAAGGTAACATGAACTTTGTGCATGATCAAACATGCAAACAAGCACACAAAGACTCACAGTACTGACAGTGGTTCCTAGGCTTTAAGATTTATCTTTGGGACTGTTTTGAAGGTCACGGATCACAGGTTCTTCCTGCCGAGCATCACAGACCTTTCAGGCTGCAGGTGTCTGGGTGATGTCTCCTCTCAGCTGCCAGTTAAAAAGGGAAGTATTCATACAGGAAGAAGGCTGTAGAAAACCACAACTTCTGAATACTGGTCAGCAGATTTCCACTTATTGTGAACTCAAAGGTCAAATATAAAATTGAGTCATGACAGTGTTGACATTGCAGTTTATAGTGTCAATTTTATGTAACCTTTTCTCTATTTTTTTGTCTATTTCTTTCCCTCCTCCTTTGTGTCCCTCCCCCCCAAATCTTCTTTGTTTTTCTCCGTTGCCTCATCTCACACAGGAGTATGAGCCCACCATCTACCACCCTAAACGCTCCTCTCAAAGTCTACACCAGGACTTTACAGTTCAGTGTGAGAAGATGGACATCCCTTTCCTCTCCTACCTCCCCACAGAGGTCAGTAGCATTTTTACAGAATAACACATTTTACAAATGCTCCAGTGGTGTTGTTGCTAGCAGATTGGTACATTAAAATCTATCATTTAATTTAAAGAATGCACTGTCGATTAATTTGTAACTGTGAAGATTGCTTTGATTAAAAGAGTACCTCAACATTTTTGGAAATTTGCATATTTGCTTTCTTTCTTGACACCACATTCACGCCTGAGTTATAAATATGTAGCTGAAGCCAACAGCCACCTAGCTTAGTTTAGCATTAAGAGTGGAAAGAGGTGTCAACAGCTGGCTCTGTCCAAAGGTAAGAAATTCCACTGACAGCACCTCTGATGCTCATTAATTATTTTTTCAATCTGTACAAAAACAAAAAGCAAAAGCCGTTTTAAGAGGGGGTCATGGGCTGGACTATTTCTTGACCAGTAATTTCATGAGGTCTCCATTGGTTTCCTGGAGACTGTTCCCGAAGATATAACATGTTAATTGGTGAGCTTTAGAGGTAGCGGTATTTAATTTTGTTTTATAACTTCTCCCCCATTTCCAGTCTTTATGCAAAATTAAGCTAATTGGCTGCTGGCTGTAACGGACAGGTATGAGAGTGACAACAATCTCGTCAAACCCACGGCGGAAGAGCAAATAATCTCCTAAAATGTTAAAACCTAAAAAATAAAGTAAAAACTATTGCTTTAAATTGTGGCATAGATTAGATCATGGATTAGCTCATTTGAAAAGGTAAACACCTTTTTGGTATGTGACCCCATTGAATAAGAACCAAATCTGAAAAGCTGTGACGCAGGTCACAAGGGTGACATTGATTGATTTGCTTTCCTATGCTGTTATTCATCTCGCAACAACTGAAATCCATCTTATGAACCATTGGAGGGGCCCGACCCCCAGGTTGGGAGCCACTGATTTAGTTGAATCATATACAGGAAATTAATTCTTCTGATTTCTTCATGCTGAGTTTCTGTTCTGTTCAGGTGCAGCTCATAAATGATGCCTACAATCTAGTGATTGATGCCATGATGGGCCCAGAGGCAGACTGTACCAACATTAAGGAGCCCTACTCTGGTATTCTGGTCACCCTGAAGCAAGTCAAGACACCAATTGCCAGTGTGGATGTGCCCTCAGGTAAGTGTTCATCCAAACTGTAGATATCAGGCTGGAGGTTCAGAAACGCAGCATGATAAATGGGCCTTAAGGCTGCTCCCTAGGAGCCTTGGCTCCCAGGCAGGAGTTTTCCACGCCTGGAGGCACACACAGAGGGTAAATCTTATGTTACAGCGAACTCGGTATGAGCTCATAATACCTCGAAAACACTACCTGCTGAGTGTGAGCACAACAGGCAGATTATTATAATTATCACAGTCCTCTTTTCTCCCTCTCCTCTCTGTTGTCCTCAGGTTGGGATGTAGAAGAACCAAGTCAGGATGGGATTAACCCAGATGTTCTCATCTCACTTACAGCACCAAAGAAGTGCGCCATGAGTTTCTCTGGGAAGCATTTCTTGGCCGGACGCTTCCTGCCCTATGACATCCAGAAAAAATACGAGCTTAACCTACCAGACTACCCTGGCACAGACTGTCTCATAGAATTGTAACACATGGAAAACATAAGAGTGGCCACTCCTCATTTTCAAAAACCTACAGTTAATCTATTCTCTTGTTTTGTACTTTATAGATTGTTAATGTGATTTAAAGTTAACATCGCAGTTGTGTAGATCAGGCTACACCTTAGCCAAATGTGTTGTTGAGCTACAGTAGAAGGAAAATATTTAGACACTGTGGTTTGAGTCGAGTTTGCATTGAGTTGATGTCTTTTTAGGGAATGGCATGAGGGGTTTTGTGTCAGTCTACTTGTAAAAGCTGTAGCATTACACAGTTTACTGATTTTGCAAGAGACAGAAATTTCTTTTTCCAAAGTCAGCTAAGAAAAATGTATTTTCTATGATGCCAACCACTGGAATGTTTTTTCTTTCTTCTTCAAAACTTTTTTAATGTTCATGTCCTGATGCTCGTCTGTTTAACTTTCTACTGAATGTGCTGCTGCTGAGATGAGTTAGTGTAGGTTGGCAATTTAGAATTTTCTGGTCATGTTTGGTTGGTCAGCCTGCACTTCTGCATTACGTTTGTTTCAGTTACTTCATTAACTGTTACAAAAGCCCAGACAGTTCTCATTGTCCAATAAAAAAGTTCCTTTTAAAGGATGGTTCAGTTTTTGGTGTTTTATTTTCCTTCACTTAAAGCTGCCCTGATCAGTATAATTACAGTATATAAATAATGACTAATTTGACTATTAAATGACTTCATGAAAGGGGATCCCTCGTAGGGACAAACCCACCCATAATGACAGCTTTCTCTGCAGTTTCCATGGAGCCTTTCAGCCTATTTTAGATAATTGTTTTTGGTTTTCTGGACGGCAACCGCCATCACCCATGTGTCCAGGTGCAGCTGGTAGCTGTATATCTGACAACAGGCAACTGAAACACTAGACATTTTTCTCAGGAGTTGGTGGAGACCAAAACGGAGCTAAAAGGAGAGTGACTATTTAGAAAGTGTACAAAAACACAGCTCCAAATGAATGCTAATGTTACCGTGTGTTTTTTGGACGTGCAAATGGGCAACTGCATGCTTACACGTTGGTAAGATGGTAGTGGTTGTGTCCTTGGGCATCTTGGTCAAGGACACTTCAGCAGGCTTGCTATCACATTTGCTAATTTAACTCTAATAAATGTCAGTAATCACTAGGCCACCTAGCTGTGCTACATGCACATAACATGCAATTAGTGTTGTTAGTGTGTTGTGTGTAAGTTGTTGTTCCCAACTGGATTTGACTTGGTAATGAAAGCCAGAAACGGGTGTGATCAGGCTACAATCAGCTGTAAAGGAAGGTCTCTCATTATTGAGCTCAGGGCTGCGGGCTTCAGTGAGAATGACTAAGCGAGACTGCTGTGCTGTTTATGGATGAGGTAATGTGTATTTGTACGAAGCACAGGAGCTTCTTCTGAATACTAATGCACTAATGGCCGCTGTGTGTGCACATGTGTGAGTGGGTGTAGAAAGTCAGTGAAAAGGAATGTCGATCCGTTTTTTCGCTCGGTGGTATTAAATCTGTCAGAGGCGAACTGACGAGGGTTATAGAAATATGTCTGGGCCCTCAGCAGTCCTGTCTCTCATGCCTGTCCACTCCCCGTCAGGAAACGACGACTTGTCACTGCTCTGTTCTGCTCTGTCTTTTCATGAGAGTGGCTGAGTAATGAGCTTTGGAGTCGTCGGTGGCCAGGCGAATTGAACTATCATAATTGACAGCGACACTTGTTGTAATATCCAGCGAGAGACAGTCTTACATGGAGAAGAGACGCAGTGAAAAGATTTAGAGAGTGAGTTACAGAGTGCAACAGTGAGGCAGGAAGCTTACACTGTAGGCAACAACACACAAAAAGAATTTTACAGAGGCTTTCCTCAGTGTAAATAAAGGGTTCCAGGTTTTTGTCATTGCGATAATTAGTGCAAAAAACAAGCAATCATTGCATGTTTATAGGTATTATACAGTATATATATTTGAGAACTGTTTTCTAAATCAGAAGTTTAGATTATCTACTTTCTATGCTCATGGTTTGACTTTTGCAACTATTGTTCTTCTTTTATTATTAGAATTGTTAAATTGATTAAATGCTTACAAGTACATCCTACAGTTTGTTAGGAGACATTCCTAATCGTCTTGTTGCTAGGTGGGCCACTAAACAGGAACACACAACTCTACAGGACAACGCATGCAAAACAACACAAAACCCAAACAATAAAATACAGTGAAAACATCATGAATGGGCGATCACACGCTGGCATTTCTAAAAACTGTTTCAACATTAGTTTAAAATTATGCTATTTATAATCAATTTTGAGTTCTGTGGGTCTCCATATCAGTCCCCTGAATAGAGACAGTCCGTCCAAGGAAGGTTTTACGAAAGGTAAAAATCTGGAATGTCACTGAGCACCTCATAGGAGCCTGGTCATGTAGGAATCTATGAATATTATTAGCAAATTTAATGATGAAAACCTATTTTTCTTCTTGAGATCTCCTTAATTGTGCCAGTGGTGGAAAAGTAGTCTAAACATAAGTAAAAGTACCAATACAACAATCCAAACATACAAGTACAGAATTTTCACCGGCAAAATGTATTTAAAGCATCAAAAGTAAATGTACCTGTTTTGCTGTTAAATGTTCCCTGTGACTGATATATTATTATTCATGAAATTATTAGATTATTAATTCTAATGCATCAGTGTGTAAGTGGTGTTTTACTGTTGTAGCTGCTTGAGGTGGAGCTAGATTTAACTACTTTATGTACAGTTAGTTTAGTCACAAGATGAATCTGAGGTGTAATGAGATGATTAATGAAAGAGGAAAGAAGAAACAAAAGTTCTGCGATATGTCTAAACAATTGACTTTTCTCTAATTGCTTTTGGTGGAACTGAAGGCAACGTATAGACATCTGAATTGTGACAAGGAGGAAATCACAGGTTTAATCTTTAGCCGTGAGTTGTATTTTACATGTTTTATTTTTTATTATTTTTTACAGTATGTAATATCTGAAACGTTACCATTAAGTGCATCTGTCCGATAAATGTAGTGGAGCAAAATTTACAATATTTCCTCCTGAAATGTAGCGAACTAGAAGTAAATCAAATTGTACTTAAGTACAGTATTTTAGTAAATGTACTTAGTTACTTTCCATCACTGAATTGTGAATGAACAATAAAATCCTCGACTACTTCCATCCTTCCACTAAACATGGGGACAGGCATTCAGTGTGTGACTTACGTTAACACATGTAAATGTGGGCATTTATTTTGAAAAGAAATTCTTTCAAAAGTTGTTGTTTAACACCTTTTTATGTTCAAGCAAGGGGGATTCATAAAAGAGTACGTAACGTTGTACGTAACGTTTTTAATTTCCATGGGTTTTTTACGAGCGTAGATGCTAAAATTGCTACAGTTCACGTGTTGCAAATGGGCCAGAGTACATTACACCTTATAAGCATGTCTGTGTCGTGAGAGGGTTTTTTCTGAATGGCATGCCATATGACGCCACTTCCACTCTTTGGCAGTGCATCACCCGCAATCAGTGACTGTTAAAAAGTTACAAAACTGAACCAGAAGACAAATCAGAGGCAGAGCAGCATCTGGCATTATCCTGTGTCTGGTGGAGAGACAGATAAAATGTGAGAGTGAGACAGAGAAAGACAGATGGGAGGGGGGGGATGAAGGTCATGACATTTTTCATGAAGACGATTGCAGCTGCTTCTCTTAATTAACACATAATAAACAGTTAACAAGCATTGTATAACATTATATATAACAAGAAAAGTTATATATTTCAAACCAGTTTCCTATATTTAAAATCATAAATAAAGGTCACAGCTAATAAAATATAATAGAAAAAAATAAAATAGGTAAAATAGTCCTGTATGCTATCATATGCACATACATACACCTGCTCTGTGTATAAAGACTACTATACTGCAGCTAAAGAGGATTGCAGATCAAAGAAATATGAAAATAATTTAGCAAAAAAGTCTTGGTTGGACGAACAGAAAAACACCTTTTTATTTTCAATACCAGCACACACGCTCTCTCTCTCTACCCCCACCATACCCCTCACCTTTTCTGTGGAAGATGATATGGGGGACCCAGATGTTACATTTCACTGGCCAATGGTGAGCAGAGAGGGGCTGGATTGGTGTGCACTCCCAATGCCCTCTCTTTTAAAAACGCCTGAGCTCCTGTCTCCAACTCAAGCAACTCAACTCACATGAGAACGAGCGGCGGCTCTGCTCTGCTCGACCGGCAGCATCACTCACACCTGAGACACTGAAGTGGCTGCTCTCAGCTGCATCTGCAGGCTGGAGAATCGACCTTTTTTTTTCTTCTTCTTTTTTTCCCTCCTTTCCTGAATCTATGTCAATTCTGTAGAGGTTCGGCGAAAAAAGCAAAATCCCCTGGTGTGGTACCATGTTGGAATTAAATAAGGTGGCGCTCCTGCTGTCTTTCCTGGCTTCACAAGCTCTGGGCCAAGGTAAGTGAAGACTGAAAATTCAACTGTTGTTGTTGCTATTTTCCAAAGCGGATGCCAAAACAACACATTCACAGGAAATTGCTGTAAATGTAGAGTTTCCAGCCAAACGATACCTGAAATAAAGCCTGTGTTGAGTTGAACTGTCTTTCATCTCCCTTGTCATTGTTAGTAATCACATACTGTAAGAACAGAGGGCCAGCTCACACATGTGCACTACAACTGACATAACCGCAGAGTTTTCTGAGTTAACGGCGTTTCCCTGAGGATGTCAGAACAGGAGGACTCTGGTGAAATGTCTGGCGGTGAGCTCATATGATAAAGGGTGCGTGTATGGCTGTGTCTGTGTGTGTGTCTGTGTCTGTGTGTGCTATTTTATAGACCACCTCAGCCGTTCCCAATCTCAGTCACCACCAGCTTAATCAACAACACATGGTGACAGAGGAGGAGGTTAGGAGGACGAGTTGAATATACAGTGAGAACTCTATTTTGTGTCCCTGTGGTCTGGTTTAATTATAGAAAAAACTCTGCTGATGACAGTGAAAGTGCTGCTGGTGACACAAAAGGTTCTGGAAGCGCATAATGACAAACTGCAGTGCGGTAGCTGCTAGTGTCAGTGAGCAGAAGGCCCGCTTTTGAGAACAACGCAACGCTGCCATAGAGCTCCACTGACCTTTATAATCTCACAAAGAGCCAATTAAAACTTGCTTTTTTTAACTCTAACTTCTCAATTGAAATCGCTGTTTTTACCATGGTGGACCATCAGTCACATAAAGACAATATGATGCTCTGCCTCTTCTCCCAAACATCTCACTCTTACCACCCTTTGAAAGCTTGCCACTCTTCCTGGATGACACCAGTAGCAGCACTTGTTTCCAAAGCTGTCACTTTCTGTCCGCCTTACAGCTGCTCCCCATTAACGGGATCTGGCAGTTCATAAAAGCAAACGACAGTAAATACACCTTAATAGTCTCCATATCTTGTTGGACTTGGAGGCCTCGGAGTCGTAAATGTCTTGCAGAGGCTTTATGCCATTTATTGATGAGTATATCAAAGATAGTTCAGTGAGGGAGGACGGTTGATGCATAAATGGTGATTCAGATTGACTCGCTGAGCTGAGCACTGTGTTACAGCCGCGAGTGAATGCGCGAGCGAATGCCTTAAAATGGATTGTAAAATTTTACGTTCTGTGCCACGTCATGTTGCCGTAAGGTGGGGCATTTTGTCCTCATTTCACCCTCAAACGCAGTGCCAGCAGTCCCCAAAGATATAAACCCAGTCACCTTGGAAACAAGAAGCAATAAGCACAAACCAAGAGACCCACTTTCCCACCTGCTGGGTTTTTGCGCTCGCGTAAATGGAATAAAAGAGCACAGGTAAAATTACTTTACCGTCCTCATTTCCCCTGACAACTTGGCCAGCATGTTTCTTTCCTTCATTTCCTTTCCTTTCTCTCTTTCCTTGTACCCTTTTTGATTTGTCGCCTCAGCCACCTTCGCTGCGTCCGGTCCACCACTGAACTAACGACTGTATGTCTCCATATGTCTTCATGTATTTGCCGTTTATTTCTAATGCCTCTCCCTCAGGCATTTCTTCACAAATACTTTCCCCACCTTTCTCCCCTCTGTGTCTCCCCCACTCCATCATGCTCCCCCCTTCGCTTTTCTCCACCTATTTCTCTCCGCCATACTCCATCAAACGCTCTCTCCTCACCTTGTTCTCTGTCACACCCTCCATACACCTTAGGGCTTACGGATTTACGAGCTGTTACCCTATTTGAAGGCGGCAGCTGTCGCCGAATGCCCACTGTAGCTCAGAGGGGAACACTGTGGCATTACCACATCTCAGCATAAGTCTTGCTTTCAGCTCAAACGTACCGTAATCTCTCCTGTTTAATCATACCAGAGAACTTCCACTCTTCTCCTCTCTTGTTGCATAATTGTCAAAGCTAGACTGTGTGTGTGAGCAGCTGCAGGGACGTTTGTGAGTCAGACACAGGGGCCGGTCCTCCAGATGCTGACCACTGTCTGGTCCAAACACAGAGCCGTCTGGCCAGCTGACTTTAATGTCTGAGAGAGGGATTACAATGGATCAAAGGAAAAGGCGCAAATTCCCATTAATGACAACCTCCAAGCCATATCACATCTTTCTCTTTCTTTTCTTCTGTGTAAATGCATATGTGGAGGCGCCAAGATATTATTTATTGCAGGAGCAATCAGCTGCTTTCAGTTGAGCTATTTCCAGTTCCTGGCTCTGTACCTGTGCGCAGGTGCAGAGGTTCATGCAAGGACTTTCAGATATTTTTAATGCGGAAATTCAATGCTGCCCAATTATGTTTTTAATAGTAACGGGGAGAAAATACAAGAGAACACAAAGCCGTCATTATGCCTTTGTAAATCCTAAAATCATGCGGTTGGTTTGCATAATTTGTTAATGTCAGGGACATAATTGCTGCTTTTAATGAGCTACAGATGTTTTAGGAATCAGACTAGGGTTTTAGAGAATAAAGAGCATCGGGGTAACGAGAGAGATACATGCGGAGAGAAAAAGCAGACTGCTCTGCAACCACACACACTTCGACTAAGACGCTAGCCAAACACCTAAACAGCTTCCATATGACATGGCAAACAGATCATCACATACACAGGCCCACACACACACATACATGCACTCACATCACTGAATATGTGAAATACCTCTAATTCAAACAGGGTCAGACAAACACTGTACAACCTCGTTCTCTTAGGGAGCTTAACTTTGTCCAGTAGGTTACATAACGCGTCTGTGTGTGTGTGTGTGTGTGTGTGTGTGTGTGTGGG
>JAVQJF010001215.1:0-11320 GCA_036023855.1 Gadopsis marmoratus
CTGTCCAGGAGCTCAGTGATGCCCTGGTCCAGGTCTGGGAGGAGATACCCCAGGACACCATCCGTCGTCTCATCAGGAGCCCCGACGTTGTCAGGCAGCATCAAGCAGGTGGAGGCCATACAAACTACTGAGGACCATGTTGAGTTGCTGCAATGACATTTCAGCTAAATGGACGAGCTGCTGCATCATGTTTCACTTTGATTTTTGGGGTGTCTTTGAATTCAGCCTCTGTAGGTTGATAATTTTCATTTCCATCAAACGATGTGGCATCCTGTCGTTCCTAACACATCACCCAGAGTCCATGTCAGTGTAGATATCCTGCAGGATGTTTTTTCCGACTGAGATCTGATGTGTTTTCAAAGTGTTTATTTAATGGTGTCCTTTAATTTTATTGAGCAGTATATTAGATGGAAAGAATAATGTAAGGCAATAAAAATTGCAGGGCAGCGCCACAAGGTTGCCTCATATGCAGATGATATTATCCTTTATGTCGTGGTCTGCGTCTGTGTATGAGTTTTTGTGTTCTGTTTAGTTGTGATATTTGTCTTGTCTACGTCTGGTCTGGTGGTGTCCTGTCTGTACCTGCCCTTGAGTGTCTGATTGTAGATTTGTGTTACCTGCTCTCAGTGTTCACCTGTCTCGTATCCCCTCGTTAGTGTCCTGTGTATTTAAGTGTGCTCTATTGAGTCATCGTTTAATGTCGCGTTGTGGATGCTCTGCCCTTGTGTTGGTAAGTGGCCTTTTATTTTTATAGCGCCTTTCTACTAAAGCGCTCTAACAGTAGTCTAATTCACCCATTCACAGGCGACCTGATATGCAATATTGGATAAAGCTCTGCAGAGAAATGATATGCGTCATTTAACTGGACATTTGAATCACTGATGAATTTATCTTTGCTTGGAAAAATCCCCAGGGGAGCAGTGAGTACCTAATTAGAATATTACAGTGTTCAAACTTATAACCATAAAACTGGTTCTTGAAATTAAGCCCCACTATAGAGAAGAGGAGGGGCCTAGTGGGAAAAGGGACGACCACCAAAACAGTGGTCCAAGTGGGAGATTACACGTACCCCCTTTCCACCAATGCGAACCAAGTGCTGGTTCTGGGCTGGTGCTAGAGCCAGTTCGCAGTTGGTTCAACTAGCGAACTGGCTAAGAACCGGTTTGCTTTTCCACGGGCCAGAGAGCCACGTCATTGCGTCTATATACGTCTCCGCTTTCCCAGCAACACTAGAGGCAACGTCAAGCAAAAAAACAATGACGGACCACATGGCAACTTTACAAGTGTTGCTCCTGGCTTTGTTACCAAACATGACTGGTCCAATGCATTTGTGCTTGTGATTGCTATGGATGGCGATTACGTTTGTTTATTTGACTTGTTCGACGTTTATTTGACGTTTAACTGTCGAACAAATGTATACATCGAATACCGGCTTGGTTCTGGACGCTCCCTCGAGTTTATTTTGCACTTCTTTGCACCACCGTGCAGCAGAAAGTTGCTCTCTTCCACGGACCGCTCATCTTTTCATTTCACGTCTATTCAGCTGTGGTTTTTTAAAAATGGTGGTCGCAAAGTTTTTGTTGGTCTTGGTTGGTCACAATAATCCTGCTCCCAGCCCCTGATGTAGCGGTTCTTGGTTCTAGCCCAGCAAAGAGTTGGTGCCACTCTGGAACCAGTTTTTTGAGCCTGGAGCCGGTTCTATTACTGTCGAAACGCAATGATCTGGTTCCAAATTAAGAACCGGCTCCGAAATAGCACTCAAACGGGCTTGGTGGAAAAGGGGTAAGAGTGACAACGTGACCGGTTCCAGGTAGAAAGTCCTCCTCACCACTCCAAGATCCATCTACATGATGTAGCAATAAACAGCTTTGTTCTTGCATTGCACAGCACGATAAGGGAAATGTAAGATCACATTATTTAATTCTAACATAGTTCTGTTCAGATGGCCACTACAAAAATGTGAAAAAGCACGTGCTAGATTTATGCTTTATTATTAGTATTTTAAATTAGTATGCATCATGGCTTAGAGAACAGTGCTTGGTAATATGTTTGGCTAGGGTTGCTGGAAAAACCAAGAGCAGGACCGAGTCAGGACGAGGCTTTTTCCCATGTCATCTGTAACACCACTAAATAATGGTGTTAATTCATGAAATCACACAGAAGTGGAGGTGTATGGCATCGCACTCATAAAAGTCCCCACCAGCTGCTGGGCAGGATTCTGAACCTGAAGAAGGCTGTACTGTGCATTGTGCTCAGAATGCATCTAAATTTACTGACCAAACAAAGCTGTGCAGTTAAAAGCAAAGACTAGGGAATCTGCAGGCAGCAAAGCAGAAATCCTGCCCATATGTCAAATACGGTTCATATCACTAAAGTGAAATGATGATGGATTTTTTTCTATGCACTGATTTGAAAAAAAGAGACTTTATTGCCAAGTAGGTTTACACATGAAAGACATTTGCTTCGGTTTAAACTGTATAATGTCTTTTGAAAGAGTTCATTTGATCTAGAATTTTTCATGGAACTGTGTGAAGTGTTTTCAATCTGTCCATCTCTAAAATACCTTTAGAATAATTCATCAAACGGACAAGTTTGATGTGTGCATGAACATTAGGGCTGACTCAGGTGAGCCCTGCTGTAGGCCTAGACTACCGGGAGATTTCCCATGATGCACTGAGCTCCTCTCTCTCTCCATCTGTATGCACTCTTATTCCATTAATGCTTGTTAGACACACACTCATTCACTTGAGGCAGATGAGCGTCCACACAGAGGCTGGTCCTGGTCCTGGTTCTGGCCTCTGTCTCCTGGTGCTGCTCATGGTGGGAAATGTTGGGCCTCTGTAATAAAGAGTCGGTCTGGACCTGCTCTATATGAACAAGTGCTATGAGATAACTTTGTTAAGATATGTTGCTACATAAATAAAACTGAATTGAACGGTCTGGTGCTTGTTGCACAACATTCAGTGGCTCTGCTGTGTGTGCAAAGTCAGTCCAGCTAAAAAGTGCAGATGACACGTGCAAGGACCTGCTCATCACTGCTTGCAACTTCTATTAAGTATGTAATTTCCACATGCATTCACTTTGACCAAAAGGGTTATTTTATCGGTATAATCAATTAATAGAAAATGGTGTAATTCTTAGAGATCGCAGTAGTGGTTTTACAAATAGAGCTCAAGCTAGGATTTCTGCACAATCGTGGGACGATCGATTTGTTGTTCATTTGTCATTTAATGATGCATTCAAGCCCAAAACAAGCTCTGTAAGAATGTTTCCCTTTCAGCGGGAAAAGGTGTTTAACCGGTCTACTACATTATCGCAATAAGAAATTAGCAGACTTAAGTTCATAGATTAAAATCCAATATAAAGCCCCTAAAACAGCCTGTTCTTACCCTCAGGGAAGAAGACCAACCTTGTACTGCAGTTTAGAGACACAGCAGTCTTGTAACAGCATGAGCTCAAAGCCTAACATGTAAAATGTAGCTCGTTTCCTAGATGACAGCTGTCCTCAAGATGAAGGTGATCATGGCTGGCAGTGATGAGGATGTCTCCACAGTGGCACTTTTGAGGGATGATTGGAGCGATTCCTTGCCAGCAAATGTTCCTTCATACGGATTCAGAAACACCAAATTACATCATTCTTGCTGCATCATGAAGATGTTTGTAAAAAAAAAACACAAGTGGCAATAAATTCAAATTGTAAATCCTAATTTCACAGGCTCAGTGTTACAGTATGTTGTGTCATAAAGCAAAGCCCTCCTCCACACTTGAATTTGATTCCTTCTCTCATCTCCTAAACGGGAGGTAAAACATTACATTTAATATGACAAACTGGCAGCAGAGGTGAGAAATAATGTCTGCTCAGTCACAACAAGCGACTTAATTAGTCTGGGAATTGAATCCACAGTTATCGTACCTGTCCAGCATGCCTGTTTCTCTATTCCCTTCTCTATGTAACCTCCTTGAGTCAGTGCTGCTGAGAGGAAGGTGCATCTGATCAACATTGATATGATCCATGAATGATGTTCAGTCTTTCTGCTCACACAGGCTTCCCTGCCTGATGCTTTAATGAGAGGGTGCGTGCTGCCCCTTGTAAAATGTCTTTGTTGGTGGTTTCTTGGTCCAAAGAAGGGGACGTTTCCTGGTCAATCAGCTCCAACATATCTGTTGTGATTCAGTCTCCTGAGAGCTACAAATGAGGTGAGATTGATGCCACCTGGGTCAAAGTGGCATGGATTCCAGAGAGCCTCCCTGATTGGCCCCAGACAGCAGGTGACAGAGTATAAAAGGTTTTAGAAGACAGCAAAGGTCTTGGGCTGTTTTTACTCTGCAGGAAAATGGAGGCCAGTGTGAATTAAAGAATTGGTCTGATGAATCTCAGCCTGACAACCAGACAACAACAGTCAACGCTGTGCAAGACGCAGACCAGCGGCCTCGTCTCCTGTGATCTGCTGGCAGGCTCTGGAAGGGGGGCAGGTGTAGGACACTGCTCGTAGATTCTTTGGTGACCTGGAGCAGTGCTCTCTCCGACCCCATCAGGGTCGATACATGTGGACAAAATGTTTCGTTCACATTTAGTGATTTTAAAAAAATAATTATAGTTGACTGACACAATTTTATATTTAGGGACTGACTGAAACTGTAACCGCTTGCTAGTTTCTCCTTGAGGGGGCAGACACCTTTGGTAGTGAACTGCAGACCTCACGTCACTGGTTGGAGCCTCTCGGCTGCCGTGTTGGTAGAAATGCAGGGCTGCCAAGAGAAGCCTGTAGAAGAAGCTGATTGTGTATATGTGAATAGAGAAGAATTAGAGACGAGGTATACATATAACATTTGAAAAACCAAAGATTTCTTGCTTTGAGTGCCATCAGCCATTGACAGGACAGAAAATTCTAATAAGTACTTCTAGTTCCCAGTCTTTCCTCAGTTTTAACTTAAAACTAACAGTCTAACACAGTGCCAGCCACTCAGAGATGAGGCACTTTGGCTGCCATCCCATCAGGATCCAGTTTCCAACCATTTTCCAGCCCCCTCTCCTCCTGTTGCCTACCGCACTGTGTCTAGACTCCGCTGTAAACATTCATTCAATTGCAGGGTGTCACCATGAAACGTCGCTTCCCTCACAAACACATTCACACATAAACCAACGTGTGACGGCCCACAGCAGAGCCGTGTTTCTTTGTTCAGGCCATTTTGTGTTTCACAGGCTTACTGCTGGAACTTCAATAATGTTTGCTGTCTATCTGGTTTTCAACAGTTATTCTACACATTTTTAACGGCATAAACCCTGGACTTACCCTCACATTTCACCTTAATGACTTTCAAATTCAGTGCATCATTTTAGATGCATTTTCCCACAATTCAGCAATATTTTGTAACCCGAAAGTCAGGAATCTAACTCCCTTATGTTACGCAATATGATGCAGTTTCTAGAGTTTTAAATTCCTCAGACATTTTGCCCTTTCTGTCTTATAAAACATAAAATCCTGCATTCACTTTTCAAATGGTCATTTTCAGGAAAAGTGAAATATATATTTAGTAAAGAATTCAACCTTCGAGTTGCTCTTTGTGGCAGTAATCTGCTTCTCTTCTACTCTTACTTTTATTAACGATTTTTCTATGTTTCCCACAAGCCCCTTTTTTTGATAACCTCCAGAGTACAAGCTTGGATTCTTTAAACTTTTGTGTAGATGGGGAGAGAAAATGGCAGCATGTATGTTGCACATACACATTCTAACCTTGTTTAAAGTTTGTGTGTGTGGGGTGTAAACCTGCTGTTTATCATGATTAACATTACTGTTCGTCATCCCTGAACATCTTGTTAAGCTCTGAATATAGCAAAGGTGTGTGTGTGTGTGTGTGTGTGTGTGTGTGTGTGTGTGTGTGTGACTCTTCTGCTTTTTCTACTTTTGTGTGCGATAGCTGCAACAGTCGGGGGTCAACATAAGTTCTACACCTCAGAGCCTCACCTACTTCATCCCGGTTAGGGAGGGATGAGAGAATTCGACTGAACCAAACTTTCAAATCCAAGCAGCCGCATACAAGCTAATGATGAACAGAAAAAGCTGTCACTCTCTTTCTCACTCACAAGAATCTATGATGTGTACAGTGCAAAGAGTGGTTTCTCTTTAATCAACAATAACTACGTATTTACTGTTACATGTACTTGCATAACTTTTGTGCAAATGGTGCTGTGTTCCTATTCTTATAATTCCAAAATTTCCTGTGTGTGCTAATACTGGTTTCTGAAAAGTGCTCTACAAATAAACATAACTTATTACTGAAAATGTGGATGTTTGGATAAATTCCTAAATAGTTCACCATGTTGTCTGTTAGTCCCTCAGCCGTCCCTGCATTCTGTGTGCAGCTCTGCCACGTCATCAGGGTGTGGACGTTCTTGTTCACCTCCAAACCTGCAGTGAATTCAAGTGACTTGACTTCACCTGTGAAGAACCTGTTCAGCAGCACCTGCATCTGTCATTACTACCCAGACAGTGCAGATATTTCATACTCCTTGTTTCCTAACAACAAAACCCTTGACCTTGGAGAATGTTTGTTTGATTTCCACAGAAAGGAAATAGTCTAGCATTCCCTGCAGCAGGGAAGATGAGGAGAAAAGAAGGAATATCATCACTTGTCCGTAATGGCTTTACACGGGGCTTTGCTTTGTGACCTCCACTGATGAGCACATTTAATAGGCTGTAATCCTGGAGGTGACAGACTGCCGTCCCAAGTACAATCTTTGTGTTAGCACTGCCCCCTCCTCGCCAATACCCACAATGCTTCAGACGAGGCTGCGGATATTCAAACTGATTGTTTTAATCAGCCACGGGCACGACTGCCGTTTTTTTTTAAAAACATTATGCAAATCCTTGTATGACTTTGCATGATTTGATTTTGTGGAGTTAGATTGAAGCTGTTCTATCCTGTGCTTGACAATGTTAATTCTTATCACATTTTCATGTACTTTTTTTTTTTTAAGCAGGAAGAGTGATGTTAGAAATGGGCTGGAAATTCAGTCATCCATCAAACCATGGCATGAGGAATATGACTTCAGTTGGTGGATAATCAGAAATGAAAACAGTGATAAAACCCATTTATCATCGGTCTTCTTACATGAACATGTGAGGCAACTATTTTTCTTACTGAAGATCCCTTTGTAGATAGCAAAGTCATTCCAGGGGGCTACGTTCTATGTTTACTTTGGTTGGTACTCAGAGATTCATGTACAAATCATGGAAAGCTGTTGAACGCTCGTGCAGCTCGTTGATTTGCACGAGTCCTCGTTAACCAGAACTTCTACAACGAATGTGGTGAAGGCAAAGTTAGCGCAACCTCTGCCTCATTTCTGTTTCGACCATTCTGCATTACTCCCTTCAGCCACGTTCCCATTTCTTGGGAAGTATTGTCACTTTCCATTCACCCACCCGATGCCCTCAGACTTTAATACGTCACAGTATTTAAATCGCCCACATATCCACGTGTCCCAGGCCAGATTGTCAGTGTTATGTTGCTCACATTGCTGGACTGGCCCACCACAATCACTCTCACACCATCTATCTATATAACCAACAAACCGTGCTACTTCCTGAAAACACTAGAGCCATATAATGAGTATGATGTCAGGTAAAACATTTTATTTATTTATTTATTTTTTAATCAAAGTAATATCAGTAAAATTATAAATGATAAATCTTTTTGTACATATCAGAATGTGTAACTGCACAACCCTGCTCAAACACTGATTTTATATATCTATATATATCTCTATATATCAAATTTTTTTCGTGTTATTTAAAATGTAAATGACCAAAGTGAATATTTCACTATAAATGTAATAACAAAATGGTGAAGGCTGCCAGATTTTACTCAATGTTTTAGCTTTTTTTACATTTATGCACATCTTTTATTATTTAAACAAAATTACTTCATGACTGCCATTTTACATACAGTAAGAAAATGATACATTACATAAACCTTTGATGTTCTCCCTTGTATGAGAATCTGCGTCTGCTCAGGATCCAGTAAATAAGTTGCTACAGAGTCAATAAAGTCCTCACTCACGTATTTCATGCAGCATTTCGATCCTCTCTTTAAGTTGCGCTATCTTGTCCATCAGTTTCTCACAGTTCGTGCAGCTCACCAGTGTTGCTGGGTGTGGAGACATTGACGTATCTTCCAGGGTTTTCACAAAGACAGACTGAGTAAAATGTTTTTAAAAAGTGATCATAGTCTTCTGTCTTTCAAAAATAAAGTCCCAGAGATTTCTAGTGTAAGGGAGCCAGGGAAGACTATCAGCAAAAGAACGTAAGCAAAGCAGAGAGCAGAGAGCAAGCTGCAAAAGTGTTTGCACAGTATGAAACCCGGAAACAAAATAGTACAAAATAGTAGGCAGCCCTTCCTTCATCACACCTTTCTGTGTGTCTGTTGGCTGGCTAACTTCCCTCCGTGTTACCTTAATCTTGGCCTCTAGTGTCTATTCCAGCCTACCTCTCCTTATGGCTTCTCTTCATCCGAGTATGTCAAGGATCCCTGTTGCTGGGGCGTATATCAGCTTGTTGGTCTAAGTGATGGTCGCAGTAGGGATTGTCTGTAGTGCTGCACTCACATCTTCTAGTAGACTTTCAGAGGGTACTTCACTTAGTTTTGTAATCGGCCATGGAGGTTCCAGGTGTCCACCTTGGTTTTGACCTTCATCCTCAGGTCAGATGCTCTTGTGTTAAGCCTCGTATAGCATTGTATAGACTTGTTGTCATTGGGGGATGATGATGATGATGATGATGGTGGCTCCCCTTTGCTGTAGCATTCGTGTTGTACCTTGCTTGCAGATGTTTGATTGTTAGTCTAGATGTTTGGTTTTGAAGAATCCTTAAATCCTACATCCTCTGAATAATCCCTGTGACTGGGGTTACTTGTATGGTAACATTCCAACAATTATTTGTTCTCATCCATGAAATGTCTTCTTGTTGCAGTAGCCAATTTCTCATCAGGCGGCCCTGGTTCCCCAGCACCCGGGCGATGTCCAAGCAGGTGTCACACTGACCACTCATTAGGTATAAAGGTAGACAGGTAGCATTAAGGGCGCACACTGGCGCCCTGACCTAGAATCAAACCCCTAATTTTGTGTGTAATTTTGGTAAATGTCATTTTAGATCATTATACGTATTTGTGAATGATGGGGCTACTTTAAGTCTCTCACAGGAATGCTGTCCTTGCGTCAATTTTTTTTTTTTGGTTTTTAATCTCTTAAACCGACAGACCCGTATAAGGGTCTAACTCCGCCCCATTTTATGCAAACACATCACAAGGCCTTTAAACTCGTAACAACCAAAGTCATGTTACATCGTTTTTTTTCAGAAGAAGCTCAACTAGTAAACTATCATAACCATTTCTACACACAGACACATAGACCCATGGAACTGAACACACTGTGATGTCGCCAGGGGCGGCGTCATGGAGGAGGAGCATGTGCCGGCTGGATGGCAGAGGCGGGCACAACAAACCAGCACAGGAGAGCAGGACTACGGAGCCCACGTGCAATCAGGCCACTGGAGGAGCAGGTGCGGCCCAGCTGATCCACATCACCTGATTACCAGGTGATGAGCGGTGAACACAGACAAAAGGCACAGATGCAGGGGAGAACTGGTGGCTGACGGACAGCCGAGAAATGCTCCCTCTGAAGAAAAGTCAGGATACACAAGCGGGAGACCGGGAGGACACGGTCGGTCCCAAGGATAGCTCGTGGTGCGCCGACAGAGGAGTCGGGACGAACTCTGGGGTTTATCTTTTCAGGCTTGTTGCTCTATGCCAAGTGTCTTTAGTTCAGTTTAATAAACACAGGGGTTGAAATATACCCAGTTTGGGTTTAACAGTGGTTTCTGTTGTATTTTCCTTGCACCACACATGTCGGGCGAGGGTCGATTATGTGGCCTGCCTCTTGGGACGTCACATATGGTGGTGAATGTGGGCAGAACCCGCAGCGGGACTTCCTAGGGACACGGTCGAAGGCCTTCTCCAAGTCCACAAAACACATGTGGACTGGATGGGCAAACTCCCATGAACCCCTCAGCAGACCTGCTAGGGTAAAGAGCTGGTCCACTGTGCCGTGACCAGGACGGAATCCGCATTGTTCCACCTGGATCCGAGGTTCGACAATCGGTCGGAGTCTCCTTTCCAGCACCCTGGCGTGAGCTTTCCCCGGGAGGCTGAGTAGTGTGATCCCACGATAGTTGGAACACACCCTCCGGTCCCCCTTTTTGAAAATAGGGACCACAACCCCAGACCACAACCAAGACAGCCCAACAGTGTCCAGAGCCTTCAGCACATCAGGGCGAATCTCATCCATGCCTGGCGCCTTGTCACCGAGGAGCTTTTTGACTACCTCGGCCAGGGATATGGGTGAGTCTTCCCCCGAGTCCTCGAACTCTGCCTCCTCCACAGAGGACGTGGTCAGGTTCAGAAGATCCTCAGTGTTCTTTCCACCGCTCCACAACCTCCCCAGTCCGGGTCAGCAGGTCTCCCCCCCTGCTAAGTACAGCCTGGGCCAAGCCCTGCTTTCTCTTCCTGAGTTGTCGAACGGTTTTCCAGAACCTCCTAGAGGTCAACCGCCGAAGCCCTTCTGCTCTTCTGGCCTCCCGGTACCTGTCTGCTGCTACGGAAGACCCCTGGGACAACCAAGCCCGAAAGGCCTTCTTCTTCAGCTTGATGGCTTCCTTCACCACTGGTGTCTACAAGCGGGTTCGTCGGTTGCTGCCCCGACAGGCACCAATGGCCGTCGGGCCGTATCTCCGAGCAGATGCCTCTGCAATGGAGGCTTTGAACATGGTCCACTCCTGTTCCACATCCCCAACCTCCCCCGGAACGTGTGAGAAATTTTTCCGGAGGTGGGAGTTGAAGATCTCGTGGACAGGGGCCTCCGCCAGACGTTCCCAGTTCACCCGCACTACACGTTTGGGTTTGCCAGGTCTGTCCGGCAGCTACCCCCGCCATCTGATCCAGCTCACCACCAGGTGGTGATCGGTTGATAGCTCCGCCCCTCTCCTAAGCCGAGTGTCTAAGACATACGGCCGCAGGTCTGATGATACAACCACGAAGTCGATCATCGACCTGTAGCCTAGGGTGGTCTGGTACCAGGGACACTGATGAACCACCATATGCTCAAACATGGTGTTCGTTATGGCCAATCCATGACTAGCACAGAAGTCAAACAACAAAACACCACTCGGGTTCAGATCAGGGAGGCCGTTCCTCCCAATAACCCCTTTCCAGGTTATCCCATCGTTGTCGACATGAGCGTTGAAGTCCCCCAGCATAAGCATAAGCA
>JAVQJF010001219.1:0-22260 GCA_036023855.1 Gadopsis marmoratus
ATATATACAAATATATATATATATATATATATACAAATATATATATATATGTGTGCGTGTGTGTGTGTGTGTGTTTATTTGTGTGTGTGCTTTTTGGTTGTCGCAGTGCCCTTAGGATGTCCTTGTGTGGTGTCAAGTGTCCTGCTGGACCTCAAGCACGACTGACTTTCTGCTGTTTACTCTTGTTATTTAGGCACTTCATCATAATGTTTCTGCTAATATCACTTTAATTAACTGCTGTTGTCTCAGGTTTTTGATGCTCAGTACGTTTTGTTTCCTGTGCAGGTTTCAGGTTTTAAAATACTACACACGCATAAAAATATACACAACGTACAAGACAAACCACACAGATATCCAAATCAAAGATTAAATGGAGCATGTGTTATGTATATAGAAACAAATAAATGGGTAAACAGTATAAAATGAGAAAATAAACTATGAATACCGTGAAACACAAACAAGATGTTTTGCATGCATGCATAAAATTGCAGAATATAAACAAAGCATATTTACCCACTTACCTCTGGTCGTATCTAGCCGTGCGGATAGCTTTTTTTTTATTTGCACAGGTTTTGAGATAAGCGTCATAATGTAACTTGCTCAGAATGCAGAAAAGGCAAGCAAACAGAAAAATGCTACAAATCAAGTTACAACACAATAGACGGTTGTAGGGGGAGACTAACAACCTCATGAACACACTTTAAAAAGCCCAACGCTTCTGGGTGCATTGTCATCTTCTCCAGTAATAAGATTCATGCAATGAAAATGTTAAAACTAAAGTAAACATTTTTAGCAAATCTTTTAGTTGCCTTCCAATGTGGTCACCATACGTCATACAAACTAGTCCTTTCTAGCATGTCTCCGTCCTTAGTGTCACCCGGAACTTTCTGTATTTGTAGAATGTTTTCTTTATATATATATAGGCATTGTGAAATTTGTAAAACTATTTCTTTATTTTAATGTGTTTTATTTATTTGCATGTGCACACGTTTCCGTGTGTTGCGCTCTCTCAGCCACTGTATAGATTTCACAGGGACTATTTCCTGAGTAGGAAGTCGTTCCATCCATCTCCATTTTATTGGGCTGGAGGTAATTTGGATGAACTGGCCCTTTAACAGCAATTATTGTTCAATATCGAGGTGGAGGGACATCACCTGCACTGCTGAAAGATATTTCTCTTACCTATCAGAGATGGACACTGTAAATGAAAAAATAGATCCCTTCCAGCCAAATTCTAACTTCTTCACATGAGAGTAATAGCTGACACACACACACACACACACACACACACACACACACACACACACACACACACACACGCACAACACACACACACACAACACAGACGCTAATTCAATGTTCCAGCTCCTGTTTGTTTAGTCATGGACAAACAAAAGGCTGTGCCAGCAGCTTGTTAGTCTGAATGCGATGTATTTTACTGAGTTTGAAGGGAATTTCTTTACAAATCAATTCTACACACAGAAGATCTACTCTATGATTACACACACACACACACACACACACAGATCTCAAATACAGAGGAATCCTTTATGACTGGTGCAACCTCTGCAAAATCATTGTAATCCTTTCTTGCCAGATGCTGTAATGCTGTAATGATGGGTTCTTTGAATTTGTGTTCATCTTATCAATAACCAGGTTTGTGGTTTGCGACCTGGTGTGCTGCGGGGTGGGAATATTTGCAGAGTATCAGTGATTTAGTACAATGTATGTAATATTAAATCCTAATCATCAGATGTGGAGAATGATCTTTGAGGTGGAATCGTTACAAAGCACAACGTAATCCCTTATTAAGAGGGAACGATTAAGTGCTTAAACAGAAAATGAATTGTATACTGCAGCATTAACATATTATCTTCAACCCTGGGAAGGCAAATCACTGCGATACATTCCGGGACAGAACGTAACTGCATTTAGTTAAAATATGAGGATGTAATAATTCTTCAATTCTTAAAGAATGAAAAACCAAAGAGGCACTCACAATGAGTAAATGCACTCAATTTATAATCAAATAGTTCTATTGATATGGCAATCCTGGATCAGCTTTTAGAGCTAGAGATATTTCATCAAATTTAATTTTTAAGTTTGTTTTGTGTGTTTTTAATGTTACGCTTCACTTTTTATTGTTAAAATTACTGTATTTCTTTTGTGTCCTTGTCATCACTATATTTATTATTTTATCAATTGTGCTTTTATCATTTGAGCAGTTGTCTCTATGTAGGTGAGCTCATGAGACTGAGGGGTGGGAGGATGGGTGTACGCAGTAAATGTACATGCGTGATGCATGATCACTTGTTTGGTTAAATAAATTGTGCAGATTGTGATTGTGATTGTAAAATTTGTGTAAAAGTGATTTATTTTTGCTTACGTGTTCTTTTATTACATTTTTTGTCACTCGTCCAAACATCATTAAAATTATTTGTAAAATATTCCCAGAAAGGAGAGGGCCCTGTGAACTGTATATAACTGTACAGAGTAATTTGTTCACCATTAGCTGCCATAAACGTCTGTCTTACACACTGCAGACCATACTGCCTCATGACAGCTTCCTCCATTTTAGATTCTGTAGCTATGTCTTAAATAACGTTATAAACATACAATTGACAATATTCTAGGAACGTGCGGACATTTATTGTATACATACTGTGAATCATAAATGCCAATAGCGAAGCATCTATTATTCTCATTTTAAATGAAAGACTCTCATGACATTTAGTCAAGAGTTCATCTGTAGATGATCACTGTCAAAGCAGAATAATCACTACTGTCACTATATTGAGATGTGAAATTCAATAAATCCATTTAGACCTCATGAATGATTTCACATGTGTTAGAAATTGAGGCCAAGAAGGGTTTCAGCACTCACAACTGGCGGAGCTATCGCTCCCTCCATGTTTTCCAGATTAATTCAAAGCATCCCACTGCCCGGGAAATGACAACACTGCAGAGACAGCCTGAAGTTACACTTTGATGGACACAGTGGTCTATCTCTGCCGTTGACTTCAGTGGTGAAATTGTGACCCCCTGGTCATTCTGACGGGGCCTTATCAGCAGCGGCCAAATGCAGGGAGTCTGATGGAAGGACTAAGGAGATGATTTGTGGACAGTCTTGCACAGTAATGGTGCTAACGCTGCATGCTGTACACATTGTGGCTGCAGAATATATTGTGGAAATGGGATGGGGGGTCTCACATCCAAATTGATCAAAGACAAATCCTGCTGAACATTCTTCTGCTGCTATACTCACTCACCTAAGGTGGAACAAATCATTAGCACAATGTTTTAGTGTTGGAAAACAGGATTTCAGGGCTGCCACAAAGATAAATGTCAGCTTAAAGTTTATACAGTACAGTGCAACCTTTTAGTCTGTGATCCTACAAGTAGAGAAAATCCACTGGGCGCAACCTTTAGAAGCAGGGGATCCTGGGCCCTACCTAACTCCTCGAATCAGTGGCAGAAAATCTATATCCTCTTAGAGGAGGAGTCACATCAGATAATAGATATATGAAATCCATCTTGTTTCTGAACTCTGTCCTTTGTAGGAAACAGATCAATGGGAAGGCTTCTCCTTGAATTGCCCACAGTGACACAAAAATCAGTAAGAAAGAAAAAAAAGGTTGACTTTAGGGAACTCACTGTGAAGTTACATACCGTGGCAACATCAGTGCAGCTGAGGTGGCGAAATGAATTAGTGGGAATACGTATTACAGAGGAGCTGACGTTCACCCTACAGTCAACCTTGTAACAACAACAAGTACCAGTATATACTCCTTCATAAATTATATTTGAGCAATTATTTTCTTTTTGGTGACACCTATTGGTAAGGTGTGCTCCAAAGTGGTACGGTGTGCCACAAAGCGAACCATCGCCTTGCTAGCAGCTAATGTACTCCAGAGCTTGCCAGTGTGTGCGGCACGTGTCTGTGTGTGTGTTTATGTGACCGCTCAGATTTCAGAGCTCGCCAGGACTCCAGTTCCTTTTTTGTCACTTTCCACCTGCCTTCTCTTGTCTTTACCGTCACGTCTGTCCGTTCACGAATGAAATAGTCCCCGAACAGGCACAAATACTTTGCGTAAGAAACGTGTTTCTCCTCGGTTAAATTCAGGCGCAGCGGTGCATTGAGCTAAATGCTATCATCAGCATGCTCAACAGCGACAATGCTAACATACTGATATTTAGCAGGTGTAATGTTCACCATGTTCACCATCTTAATTTAGCATGTTAGCATGGTAACATTTGCATACAAGTGCAGCTAAACCTAAATATTGGACAAATTGAAATTTTGGCCTATTGATGGCACTCATGAAGGCGCTAGATGAAAAGTCAAGGGATCACCAAAGTCTTTAGGATTCATCGTCTGGGAAACATGAATATCTGGATCAAATTTCATGGCAATCCATCCAATAGTCAAATAGTCAAAGAGCCATGTCTACATTTTCCACAATCAAACATCCCACAGCATCAGATTGATGATTTAAAAGATGTTAAAATCACATACAAATTCTACACATGGTGACATTAAAAAACCATTACGTAGACCCTATTCCCACTTTAGGCTCTCATAAACTTAACTACAATAAAACGTATCCCAACTAGCCTCATAAAAACCTGACATGGCGCATGTGGGACCCAGGATTGAGGGTGTCTACAGCTGAGAACATCATCAACACCTCAATACCCAACAACATTTACACCAGAGAGACAGAGTTTAAGGACGGCAACCATTGAACCTCCACTCTATATGTTGCACAGCAAGTAATGAACTATCTGGATATTTATTTCCCTTGTTGTCCCTTTGAAATCATGAATCAACACAGAGCCCTGATATTGTTATGTGCTCGTGTTCAGCTATTCAGTGCAGAATGCCACGATGTTTACATGACACATTACAACACAGCAGTCACATTTTGTATCTTAACAATCACCACGCAGCTGCACTGTTGCCAAATGCTCAATTACATTTCCAGAGTAGCTCGCTTCATTCTTTCATCAGATGTTTTTATTGCATTTTGTATTTTTAAAACTGCATCTTTGACTCTTTTATTGCTACAGTACATTTCTCCCCCTTTACTCTCATTTTGATTTCTCTACAGCTGGGCTACAGATTCATTTTGCTGTTCCATCCTGTACTGTTGATTGTACTGATGACAATGAAGCGGCCCTTGACCTTGATGTTGAAAGTGTTTGGCCTGATAAATACAGCGGCGAAGCACTCACTGAAAGTCCTGGTGTGGATAAAGCCACAAGCACACGTTATATCTAAACTGCACGTTATTATATATGAAGCATTTTAGCAAAATGACTGTCAGTCTTTCGGAAATAGCTTATAAATAGAAATAATTTGACTTGCCTTGCAAATGTAATCAAATTATGATGGTTCAGGTGCTCTCCTGATAAAACCCCTGTATTCAAACAGCCATTTATCGTGAGACGCTGTTCTTTTATCCAAAACATATGCTAACTCAAAAATATGCTTATATTTCTAGGAGGATTCAGCTATTCCATGTACATACGTAGGAGTGTGCTTTCATTTTCTACGTGATAAGTGCACGTTTGTGAGTGGAGTCGACAGAGCTATGCAGACAAGTGCCTGAGCGCCTGGTTGCTCTCTCTTTCGACATGTCAGGTGCCGTGTTTACACTCCTGTTGCCCGGCAACCCCTGCCAAACAGACTGGTGGATGAGGGAAACTGCAAAGTAGATGTTGTCATGAGGGTGTCTGTACAAGTGTGTGTGTGTGTGTGTGTGTCTGCAATGCAGGTAGTACTGCTGATGCCCTCCGTGGGGCTTAACAAGTTGTTGCAAGACTCGCTGTACAGTTTATAATAGATAGATAATGAAATCTCATTTTCAACACGATGCAGTTGGTGATCATCAATGCTTTACTGTTCATTTCTAGATGATCTACAGAAGACAGTGGTGGGCAAGTTACTTGAAAATTAACAGTAATCAATTACACATTCCATATTACTGGCTGAAAAAGTAATTGCATTACTTTCCTAATACTCAACAGCTACTACCGTTACATCTATTACATTACCGTAACATCACTGCCCAACACTGCCCAATGTTCTCAGTCTGAACAGAATACCTTGCCACCAGGTGATAACCCTCTGTTTTGTACGCTGTCACAAACGAGTCATAAGAGAGACATCCCTCAAATATATTATTGACGTGTTTGTTAACTTGGGATCAGTTACTGAGGAAACAGACAGGTGCACCACTGCTTTCGATAAGAGATCCAGCCAGGTGAGAGCTCAACAGCAAAGCATCCTGAAGTTATATTTCTCCCCCATTTAAAACCCCTCCATTACTACTCCTATCTTGCCGTTTGGCAGAACATGGTCCTTGTTCCTGTGGATATCTGGCCAAGCTGTGATGCGAACATCCGGCAGCTACAGTAGAGTTTGAGTACAGAAAACGTTTCAGTGCTCTAAATCATCAGAGGAAAGCAGCAGCTTTTAGTGTCAGTTCCTGGGAGGGGGGGGGGCAAAGAGATCCTAGCTGCACTCACCTGTTTACATCAGCAATAACACAGGATACATCCATTGTAGAAGAGATCTCCGTACACCATAATGCAGCAAAGCAGCAAGACATGTTGCATTTTCAGTAAAGGGGCACAGCTCTTGCTTTGCTATCAGTATTTCCCTGACAACCAACAAGCAAGACCTGCCGCAAACTCACAAATTCACACCTCCTCTGCAGGGGTTTGGTGAGAGTTGTTCTGTGAAAAGTAAGAAATTGCTAACTGATGGCAGATGTAGACCGGTTGAGAAGAAAGAAGAGGGAGAATCTTAATCCTGGGAAGCCTGATGATATGCTGCATAACAGATCTACGCTATGTTAGATCATGTATGTCGTTATGTTGATACCAGTAGAAGTAAATTATTATGAAGGGAATCACTCAGCTAAGCTCCATTGATGAAAAATAACTGAAGAGATTCGACCTGACCTTAAAAAACATGTGACATTTCCCAGTTGAGGAGCTGGAACCCATCCTCTACAATAAGGAGAGCATCTTACTTAAATGCCACAGCGCTGGATGGACTAGCTATGATATTGTAGAGGAACGGCCATCTAAGTCAGATGCTTTTTTCAGTGCATATGAAACCACAATGCAATTCACTGTGGTGTCTCATTAAGCCGTATAATGTCTAATAATAATTAAAAGCTCACATTTAGCAGAAACTGATTCGGCAGAGGAGATCACAAGCCTGGGATTCTGACAAACACAATGTGCTTTGAGTATAATTGACTTTTCACTCTGCCCTGGAGTTACAGGAGAATAATGGGGCTGGAAATAGCTAGTTAACCTCCTGTCAGGTAATACACAACAAAAACAAAAAAGTCTTCACAGCACTGCAATATACCTAAACCTTTTCCTCTGAGAGGGAACAGAGGGATGTCAAGGTGGGAGTTGTTACACACAAGTGATTTTATTAAGTGGAACACCCACTGTGAGCTCAATCTGTCACGCAGGGATTGTTTGACGCAAATTATACATAATTCCCAGAGCATGACAACACACGTACAGTACGGATCAACAGCGCAGCATTGTGCCATATAGACAACAAAATAACTGAACGGCACCCATAAATCAAAACAGTATTACTTTGTGATCATTGCTGTTGAGTAAAAGCAATAATTGATAAATCATGAGAAGAAAAAGAAAGATGTACTATGTTGAAAAACAGATATTAAACCTCTTTATGGGTTAAGATGAAAGAATGTATCTGCAAAGATGGTTGTAATATTATATGTTTTTATACTCCTTTATATTTCTCTTGTAATGTTCTGTATCCACTAAGAGAAAATATGCTATTTTGTATTTCTGACACAGATGATGGTAATGTTTTGTATACTTGGTAACTATGGTGATTTACAGGTTTACGGAATTTTGGTGCATCAAGATCAGTTTACTCGTCGGGGCGAATGCTATATTTTGAAAACAGTTGTGTAATGTCCTCCATGGCTTCGGAGGGAGAACAAAACAAAACCCTGACGATGTCATCAGGGTCATCGACAAAACATGGGACTTCAACAGCAGTTTGTTTCCTGTTTACTACAGACAGTCAGCATGGTTTTGGTTGTTTAACCATGATCATTCCCTAATTGTGACCATGTGTTTGTGATTGTAACCATGACAACGAAGGTCTCTGGACTTTAACTAATCGAACTAAGATGTTTTTCTAACTTTCACTAAGTACTTCAACCAAAACCACACTCTTCCCCTAAACCTAACCACGTCACTTTATGCCTTAACCTGGCCAAACCTTAACAACCATGGTGTCGTTACATCACAGAACTGATTTATTTTTTCAACAGTGATTTAGTTTTGGAAGGTACAGACAAATGATGTCGTCCTGAAGATAGTGGCGTCAGACTAGAAAATTATGTATTTTGTTACGTTATTTGGAGGACTTGTTGAAAAGCCTTAGAAGTAGTGGAGCAAAATATGCCAGCACAGCTCTTGAGTATCGTAGTAAGCAGACCCTTGGGAATGTATGACTCCAGCACCAGCTCTCTCTCCATATTTTCGGACATACCGCGGAGCAGCATGTTTATTTAAGTGCAATCCTAAATCGGTGGAGCACCACTGTGATTGATTAGAACATTGGCAGAAAAACAAAGCGACTGTTTTGTTAGATGTTAATTTTATTGGACAGGAACGCAAAACATTCTGCTGCTTTTCTCTGTTATTCATCATTGTAATTTGAATAAATGTGGGTTTTGGACTTATATAATGGCACAAAAATACAAAGTTTAAGTCATTCATCAAAATGCCAAACGTTTTGTTGGTTCCAGCCTCTGTAATGTGCAGATTTGCTGCTTTTTCACATCATTGTTAACTGACAATCTTTTGGTAGCAATTTTCCAATGTCACCTTGGGCTCTCAAAACTGATGAGTCTTCTGAAAACTAATAAACTGATTAGCTGATTAGCAGCACTTGTATTGTTCTTTTAATAGCCATTATTCTATTAGTGTATTTCAGTGAACTGGAGTCAGTATTATATTTGCTGCATGTCCGTTGCAGCGATCATGTTATTCCTCTCAGTATATAGTAGCAAAGGAAACATCCCCTCTTGCGCTCTTCTTCGTCTTCATTGCCCATGGCCTGAGGGAACAGTTGGCTTTCTGAATGCTCATCCCCCTTTGTGAGCACACATTGATTGGCTCTCCGCTCCCCCAAAAGCAGAGCATCATGGGGTGCCAGCAGCCAGCTTTCTGCTGGTGCTGCTCAAAAATAGTCTGAAGGAAAAAACGAGGGGAGGAAATCATCAGGAGGCTTCACCACAACCTGTCTAGGTATGTCTCTTCTCCTTCTGTTTGCCTCTCCCGCTGTAATGAGAATCAATGGGGTTTATCACAGTTCCCTCATGTCTTTTTGTCAAATGGTGTGCAATAGTTGTCTCCTGTTTGCAGAGCCCTGTCCTCCTCCTCCCCATTGACCTGCAAATTCCCTCCATCCTTTGCAATCCTATTTGTTGACCAGACGCCGCTGCTACCAGGTCACACACAATCCCATAACACAACAGACCCCCAATAACACAGTTGTTATGGGAAGGACACACATGAACCTAAGGGGCTTGCTAAAATCAAAGCACAAAATCTGTCGTCTACAGCTCTTATTTAACTCGCATTTTCCTGCTTCAGCAAAAGAAAGTGGAGCAAAATATGCCAGCGCAGCTCTTGAGCATCATAGTAAGTAGACCCTTGGGAATGCATGACTTCAACACCATCGCTCTCTCCATATTTTCGGACATACCACCGAGCAGCATGAGCTCTCTGTCCACAGCAGAGTAAAGTGTGCGCTGTGAACACATTTGGGCTGGACGACAGCCAGTGGCTGGCTGGTTGCAGAGGATGTGGGCTGGCCTCTGGAGCCTGGTGGTTGTTCATTCATAAACCAGGTGGGAACTGTAAATGAAAACACAGACATCTCCCTGCCTACACTTTCAAAGATCACATTGTGCTGTTTTCGTGTAAGGAGCAGCAGGACGTGCACAGTGCGGGTCCAACATTGACAATGTGTTTTCTAATTCTGAGAGGGCTTGTCTACATCTGGCAAATATAATCAACTCACAAATTCTGAGAGGAAAAGGCTTAGTGGAGAAGTGCAAAAAAAATTATGCAATTGAAACCCTGTATAACTTGCCCTCAGGATTTTCTGTACCTCCTTCATCAGGTCTAAATTAATTTTGACCTGATGAAGGAGGTCCATTTGTCCAATACTTTAGTTTGTGACTAAATATCTTCAAAACGAACGACATTCCCATCAGCCTCAGCCGCACTTTGAGTGCAGTGCAAATTAGCAAACGTTAGCATGCTAACATGCTAAACTAAGATGGTGAACATTGTAAACATTATACCTGCTTAACATCGGCGTGTTAGCATTGCCATCGTAAGCATGTTAGCATGCTCACGTTAGCATTTAGCTCAAAGCACTGCTCTGCCCAAGTACAGCCTCACAGAGCTGCTAGCGTGGATGTAGACTCTTAGTCCTGTCGGAGCCTGTTTGCTGAAAACAAATCAAAAGCTGATGAGATGGGGGGTTGAATCCAAACAGTAAAGTTGCCAAGTAGAGCTGAGGGAAACTGTAGATTTGGATGAGTTCCCATAGGTTCACCAACACGAGCGACCCCTTTCACAATACATTATTTTTTTTTTTACATTGGTAATATAAAAATATGAATTCGTGCAACTTTAAATTAGCAAAGTGATTCGTGATATCCACCTCTACTGTCTGTTGCGCCTCCTTGAGGGTTAAAGCTGTTTGTTTCTAATCCACCTCTGTTGTCCGAGAGAAACCTGGGTAGAATAAAGAAACTCCATTCAGAAAAGGCTGACAATCAAACCCGTGCACGTCTTGCTGTGGGGTGACAGTGTTAACCAGCGGACCAGCATGCCCCTGGCAGTAAAGCATGTCGGGTAAATCTGATGTCACACTGAGTCTGCACTCGAGCCTTCGGATGCCGCACTGTTGAACATCACTTTGCATATCTTCTTCTTTTTGTTTTTTCAAGGCATTTCACTAACAAGCTGTTTTTCCCTCAGTCTCCTTGACCCAGTTGTGATAGGGAAAATTCCCATCTACATTTGGATCTGCGTGTCTGCGCTGGCGTACATCACAGATGTCACGTCATCCTGAGACAGAAGGTGTCACGCTGTGATCACGGGTCTGACAGGTCTATCCCCGTCATAACATCCTCGTGGAGTACTACGAGGACAGTTTTATATCACGATGGCCAATTATTCTGTAGATTATTTTGAAAGTATAGAGAACTGTGAGTAATGAAGTATCATATAAATACATTTTGATGGTGTGTCAGTGTATACTGACCCACAAGAATACCTGCCGTTCTTCTAGCTGAGTGTGACAAATTGGTGAATGAGAGCTATTTTAAGCTATTTAATAGGCAATTTAGGAACGGCTGCCTAACTGCATTTAGAATTGGCTCTGTGGTACGAAATATATTTTAAAATTACTCCCTCTTATACACCATGCTCTCATTTGGAATATAAGAATACATTGTTAACATTTTGCCTTGTATTCAAATAGGATCTTGGCTATAAAAAGAACAATGTTTTATTGGAAGCCAATTAGACTATAATAATCTCTATAGGTTTCTAATTTTTACCTCATGTGAACATCAACTACAGCACACTCTAATGTAACTTAAACTTTGTAGCTGTTTAGACTGGCTTTAATTAGAACAAATCATTATTGATTTAGATTTAACTTTAGGTTTTGTCTGTTTTCCAGTTTGTTCTTTGCTTCCTACTATCTTTAAATAAAGTAGCTTTTTTGTATAGTTGTAAGCTGTTTATGTTTCAGTGTGCAACAATCACCTATTGAACAAGAGAGGGCAGCTCAATATAATTGATGGCTCTTTGGTATCCTGGATACAAAAGTTTTCTCCTGCATCCTGATGCAATTACTGTGAATCCCAATTACCTGAAATTTTCCAATCTCAGTTAGAGGGAACTGTTCACATTAGCCAATTTTGGGATGGCTCACAAGCCTGGTACAGGCTGAAATCAATGCTTCCTGTCACCTTTTAGCAGGACAAATGGTGCCTATTGTTCCAACATATCCCTCCCCCTAACTTAGACAGCTGGGGTAGATACACAGGCCAGAGAGCAGGGCTCAGAGGCCCCCAAACACACCAGCAGCGTGTCACTTGTGTATGGTGACTTCTGCGATAAGAGTATAAGCTTCTGAGAGACAAACCATCACTCTGACCCTAATCACATCCCAACTTTGAAGAGTAAATCACAGCTCGCAGGGTGGTGTGTTTCTAACTTTTGACATGGGGTGCTGCCAAACAGGCCACAGTGGCAGCAGCAGGCCAGTGTGGTTATGTGTGGGTTTATTTGTGTGCGTGCGTGGGGTGGACTGGAGTCTGGATGCTGCTTGGCACAGTCACGGCTCCTTGACGTCAGCGCTCAGCCCAGACTGCTGCTGCTGCTGCTGCTGCTGCTGCTGCTGCTCTCAAACATGTCTTTGTTATTCAGAGCTTTCCATCAGAGAGCGGCGACCTGCAAAACACGGAGCGCGGCGCGTGTTGTTGATTATTAGGCAATTATACTGTTATGTTTGACGTTTATGTTTATATTTAATGTATTCAGATAACACATTAACATACTTTATAGACATGTTGTAATAATATTTATAATATGTGATTAATATCAGTGTTTTACAATTTTGCTATGTTTCTAATATTTTTGTCTTAAATTTATTATTATTATTTTACGGTATATTATATTTTACATTCACATGGCTTTTTTAAAAATGTTGTATCTATTATTATTAATGACTACTAGTACTAGAATTAGTGGTAAATAGCCTGCGTATTCATATCAATATTACTTTGTTAGATGCCATAACGATAAATAATTAATTTTGAATCGCGACGACTAACAATTGAACGTTGTTAAGTTGACTGAATCAATACAGAGACGCGAAATAAAACACCCAGCACGTTACATTTTAACGCGTGAAACTACTTGTCAATCACGTGTGCTCCCTTTAAAGGTTCCCCCAGCATCCAGACCGTGTGCGCACGACGCGACGGACCCGGTTGGTTCCGGACCCGCTCCAGCAGATCCAGCGGAGCCACATGGCTGCTGAGCTCGAGCGACAGTCCGGCTCCGCTCCCGGCTCCCTCCACGCTGGCGCCTCTCGCGGAAACTCCACGACGGGTTTTGTCAGCGGCCGCCGAGCACCGGGTCCCTTCGGTAATAGAATAGCCGATGTAATTTGACACTTCAACTTACTGCGCTCTCCGCGAGTCTATCCAGTGACTCCGCTGACGTTGAGCCCGTTCTCAGTGGCCGTGAGGGGGGGAAGATATTTTAAAAACAAGAGCCGAACATTACCGAGGACTTTCGCCGCTGAATATCCCGGTGAGTAAGTGCAAACTTAACGCCGGCGTCGCGCTGCTCGGCTCGGCTCTGCTCTCGGGGAAGGTTTTGTTTCCACTTTGTGCTCAAGACTGTTTCTCAACAATGGAGTGACCACTGGAGCTGGCACCGGGCGGCACGCCGCGGCCGCAGCTTGTTACTTACTGCCGCGCCGGCTCGGTGCCGCCGGGACTGAACCGGCGGGGGCTGCTCGGCAGGTTGTGCATTTCGCTGCTAGCAGACGCCGCGCTGATCTCCGCAGCGTCGGGGGCTCGGAGGCTACATTGTAGCAGCCTGTGTGCAGGGTGAATCATGCCGCGCTGCGTGCGTCTGTGCGCGCAAAGCTTTAGCAGGGAGGTCTGGCTTATTTATTTATTTATTTATTTATTTAGATTTAACATGCGTTTTTTTTTTTTTTTTTTTTGGCTTCTGATGCGCACAAAGCACGTGGTTTGTCTAATGTGGGTTAAGTGGTGCCGCGGATTCACGCGAGCGGCTGCAGGAGGCTGCGGTCGCTGCAGCCGCTTGGGGCTCGTTCATGAGAACGTCGCTGAGTGTTTGTTTGTTTTTAAATGTCTGAACTTTGCGAGCGGCAGCGCACGTGCGTCCTCCTTAAATGTCGACGTGCTCGTGTCACACAGCCCCGGAGGCATCTTGCTGCTTCGCGAGGCTTTAAAACAAGTTAACCCCCCCCACCCAAAAAAAAATTCCTGCTGTCTGAATATGGAAGCTGGGATTTGAAGGGGCCCTCTCCTGTGGAAGTGGGCTCATTTTCACTTGCCTGTGCATCTGTCCAGGAAGCAAAAAGCATGGGCCAAGTGGAAAAAGTGGGCTAGACTCTCTGCTCTGCTTCCTAACCATTGGGAATGAAAAAGAGAGAGAGAGAGAGTCTGTACATCTGCTTCTGAAAACCCCAGGTCGGGAGCATCAGCAAACACACTTGCAGATGTTTCTCGTCCTTTTCTGGTGAGATGTCCAGGAGAGAGCTCGCTTCCTGTTTTTGTTGTGTTGCTGAAAAGTTCATTCTCCTCCTGTTTTTTAGCTGCTGCTGCTGCAGCATCCGACTGTTTGGACCCTGGCTGCTGAGGGTCATGGAAACCCTCCGCGGTGATGCCAGTTATTGAGCAGCCTCGGTAGCTTGTTTTACGTTCCTGTCGTGTTTGCCAAGGGTCTCGTTTTGATTAATAGCTGCAGAGCTGACGGGCCTTCAGATGCAGTCTCTTAATGCAGGATGGGAGAGGACGTCAAACTAGGAGTCTGCCATTTTTATGCACCTGGTCCTTTGCTCCTCCCTGCATGGGCACCTTTCAATCTGCGCTCATCACAAGCACTCGGTGGCACGTGTGATTAAAACGCTGATTGAGCTCTGCTTGTGCAGAGGAAACTTCAAACTTGCCATGGCTTCAGAGATTGGGGTGGTGTCAGACAGAGGAGTAGGTTTTCCTGTCCCGTCCCCTCCCTCCCAGTCACCCCACCTCTGTGGGGCCCCAGGTTGGGCTCCTGAATAACCATGGGTCAGACCCCACCAGGCTGACCTTCTTCTATTCAAGTTGAGGATGTTGAAACACCAGCCGTCAAACAAAAGACACATTGAAACAGAGATCTGCAGCCCAGCACGTGTGTCTGGGCACTGGAGTCGACCATTTATTAACTCTGAGTTTCCTACTGACCAATGAGAAGCGTCGGCACATAGCGAGAGGAACAATAAAACTGCAAAGGGATGTTGAGCTGCTTCTGGCACGGATCAGTGAACAAAACCCAGAAATGAACAGAAAATAAAACTTTACTTTGATTTCCAAATCAAATTGCGTGCGTTTCTTTTTGTTTGTCTTGTTTTTGTTTTTTAAGACAGAAAACACTGAAGGAAATGTGTTTGTTGCCTGGACTGCAGCCAGCCTGGGGTCTGTGTGTGGCTCTCTGGGTTGACAATGGCAACACGTTCTCAGTGCAGGGTGGGAGTTTTTCGCTCTCGCCTTTCCACCCACCCGACGAGGTGAGAGTAAAGGCGGAAGCTGGAAATGGCTGTGCCACATGGGAAATAATTCAACTCTCAGATCAGAGAGGACACACAAGAGGCCTCATTACCTCCAGCAGTACTGCTGGCCAGCCTGTGAGGAGGCCGAGAGCCTGGTGTGTCTTAACTAGCCACGCTCACCTACTGAAATACTGTCTGTGTGTCCTTTTTGTCTGAAACTATTCCTGAAACACAGCAGAGTGAACAGTGTCATTTTACCCTCCCAGTGATCTGCAGCCCTTTATTTTTTTTTTTTTTTTTTTACCAACAATGTGTGCTTAAGTAGCTGGTAAACATGGCTGTTAGATGGTGTATAATGTCATAATGATATTGATTTGGCTTGGGAATTCCACTTGCGGAGAGCGGCTCCTGCGTGCGGCCAGCCCCGCTTAAGCTCCCTTAGCAGGAAAAAGGGGAGCGAGCAGGCAACCGACTGCTCTTCCTCCGCGGTCAGAGCCTGTGGGAGGTTTGTGTTGGTTTCGCTCAAGGTCCCTTTTGTGTTGTCTTTGCTGGAGAGAATAAACTCCTGGGATGAATCATCCCGCTGGTATGGCTATTTTCAATGAGCGAGGAGAGAGCAGGGCAAGCGTGGCGCTCTCTGCACAGAAAGTGTCACTGGGCAGCTGTAGTAGCTTAATCATGAGGTTTAGTTTGGTGTCAAACGGCACTCGCGTAGCATTGTAAAGAGTTATTTTGATACTGCAGTATATCTGGAAGTGAGACTATTCAGGGTAGCTGGTGGTAAGTAACTAAGAACATTTGAGTACATGTTTTGCTACTTTATACTACAACGCCACATGTCAGAGGGTTTTTTAACTCTGCTACTTTGTTTTTGCAGATACAGATCCAACATTTCTGACGTGACGGTACCAAATGAATCCCACACTCTGTCGATAACTTGTGCGCACTTGACTGGCGGCGTTTGGGTCCTTAGACCTTCATCGGGTCACATTTTTTTTTTTTTCCCCAATAATCTTAAAGCCGGGGGCAATCTTACCCGACGGTGGTCAGTTTTTTTTGTTTTTGTTTTTTTTCACCAAAATCATGTAATTAAAGAGGGTACAAGAGACTGACAGCTGTCAGGATTTTGGGTTTTTAACAGTCAAATCCTAATACTTTCTGCAGTGCAAGAACTTTTTGGTGAGTGTCATTGACTTGTGACCCCTTTTTTAAAATGATGCAACATGTACTTGCAACCCATTGACACGCATACACACAGTATTATTGCACTGTGGTATTGCTAGTTTTACTCCAGTAAGGGATTTCAATACTCCTTCATACCACAGTGTTCTTCCCACATGAGTTATTCTGCATTCCTCGTGTGTGTGTGTGTGTGTGATGATTTGCGACGCTCCACCTCTGTGACACAGAGCTGCAGTAACATGTGTACTGTGCAGAATCTCCCCAGATGGCGGCGAGAACGGTCAGACTGTACCTGTCAGCTCGACTGTTGACTGTTAATATGGAGCTTCTATTTTCAAAACACGGCTCAGGGAAAGGCAATCTGTGTGTGTGTGTGTGTTTGCGCTTGTGCAAGAGGGAGATACAGAGCAACGCGAGGGATGGGAGAGGTGCTGGGAGTGACGCCAGACCACACATCATTTAATCACGTTAGAGTGTGCAACCACTTTGTGCATATTTTCGGTCGCACTGGTGATAGGAGCTGTTATTGTACAAACTGTACGCACGGAGAGGGCTCGACAGGAGGGGAGGCGGGGGTGACAGTTTGATGGAGGGAAGAGAAATCACTCTTATTTTGTGGTTTTGGGATTTGTCAAATTGTAGATTCATTTCAGCTTTACGACCAGAATTTGGTAATGGGAGTCAGATTTTTGCTGCTGCCGCTTGTGAAATGTGAAGCAACAACATTTGAGACCACTTTAAAAGTTGAGCCTGTGGAAGGATGACCGTTGTGCATATTGGCATTGGATTTGAACGTGTCCTTTTTGGGCTTAATCCCACTGTTGACTCGCCTGCTAAGTACGGCGTGTGTTATTTTTGCTCTTTTTAGGGAGCTCCTCTCTGCATAATCTCACTTAATCTAATCTATCCCCCTTTTATAAGCGACTGGGAATGATGTGACATTATAGTAAAAGCTTTAGTGTAGATCCACACCAAACAGACTGGTGTGCCGGCTTCTTCCCCAAGCCCTCTGGCAAAGCTCTTGTGAAAATGCAAGTGACCTCTGCGCCCCTTGTTAGTCTGAACAATAGGCCCGCCTCCTCTTACAGCTGCAGCCGTGCTGGAGGGGAAGTTAGCCGGAACAGAAAACGCACATCACGTAATTAATAGGCCTAAATACTGTGGGGGGGGTTGTGGCTTGACTGGTACAAAAATTAGGGTTTCGATAACGTGCAGTATTTAGTGCTGCAACTAAATAATGTTTTCATTATCGATTTTTAATATGCTCATTGCTTTCTCGACCAGTCGTTTCAAAATGTCAAGCTGCGAAACATTTCACTCCCCCATCAAAGTGGCGTCTTCGGGTGCCTTGTTTTTTCTGACCAACAGTCCCAAACCCAAAGATATTGACTTTACTATCATGTATGACAAAGCACAAAAAGCATAAAATGTTCACATTAATTTACACATTGAAGCAGCAAGCGATTGTTCGGTTATCAGAATAGCTGCCGAACGGCTAATCGATAAATTGACTAATCGTTGCAGCTCTGTCAGGATCTGTTGTTGTTGCTCAAAGTGACTGACCTCGTTGTTTAAGACACGGATGACATGAAACAATAAGTCGATAATTGATTGTTGGGTTTTAGTCATTTGTTGAGTTAGCATCATTAGTTAGCAGAGCTAGTTTCAACTGTACAGAATTCTTGTAATTTAAGTTATTTTGTGCTCCTGTTGGCTGCCAGCTTTCCTTGAGATCTGGATGAGGTGGAAGTTAAATAGAAAATTAAAATATACTAATACTTTGCGTGTTTCTTGCCATCGGCAGGGTTAAACAGACCAGTCAGAGTGCGATGGTGTCTCAAAACCACGATCGATTTATAAATGGAGCTTTTTTTTTTTTTGCCCCCCCCATCAGTCGCCGGCTCATGTGTGTTGAATGTGACATGCTGTGAAAAACGCATGATGTCACAGAGCAAGCAGCACAGTGTAAATGTGTAAATGAAAGGCTCTGAATCATGAATAACATCCGGCTTCCCCCGAAGTGTCAGCTTGTATAAATTAAACACGGTCCGACCCAGGAACCTTGAAGGGTTGTCAGGTCTTGCAGTGTAGGATAGTGTGGCAGTGACATGTTTCCCCCTTAAATTTCTGCGTCAACTGAGGAACTAGCAGCTGCTCTCCAAATTTGAAAATGTCTCGAGGTGTAATCGCTCATCAGAAAGATGGGCACTGGAAAGACTCCTGAGGGGCTCTGTTGAAGCGTCGGGTAGCGCAGAGGAGATTTTTTGTTTTGTTTTTTGGAGAGAGAGAGAGAGATCCACACCTCTGATGAGTAATGAAGGTTATTCTGAGCAAGTGGTGGAATTACATTCAACAGAGCCCGCGGGGGTCCATATCTCATTGTTCTCTGACAGGGAAAATTAACTGGGATTTACTAATACACAGGGAACGTCCTCCACCCCCCCACACCCCATGCTCCCTCGCTCTCAAATAAAAGGTCTGAGGGTAATCTCTTTCCCCAGCAACACCCCACCCCTCCCCCTAGCCCTCCACTCCACCCCAAACACAAATGTCAGATGCTTTCAAGTTTGCTATCAAGATGTTAAACACAAGTAGATCAAATCCCCGACATGTTGCACAGTTTCCCATTCGTCTGTTGCTGCATGTCGACACACAGGAGGCTCCCATTTAAATACAGCTTTGCATTTCACCTGTTTTCCTTTTGCATAGTCACTTTGACAAAGGCTGAGCTGACCCGAAGTAAAGAGGGCTTCATGGCTGTTATTCTCATAGCCTTTGATTCTAAAGGTGATGCTCCTTTATTTCAACCAACATAGGTTTTGTACCCCCCCCCTTTTTTTTTTTTTACAGCACTTGAAAACCTGTGTTGCTGGTTATGATTTTAATTAACAGTTTTATCACTCAGACACTCATACATCTGCTTCATCAGGACTCTTTGCGTGTGATTTCATCACATTTGATTGACATGGCAGACGAAAACAACCCAACAACTGTCGTCAGATCCTGACTCTCGCTGGTTTCAGCCTCTTTAAATGTGAAGATTTGTGGCTTTTCTCTGTATTATATCACTGAACAGTAAGTATCTTTGGGTTTAGGGCTGTTGGCAGAAAACAGTGCAGAAATCATTAATTCCCTAGAGCCCAAGGTGACGTGTGTCTTGTTTTTAACTCAACCATGTGTCAATTAATAGACTCCGGATGCCATGGAAGCTGCTATATTGTGAAATTCTTAGTTGTGCAGAAAGATACCGCTGTAAAACCCACTTTAAGCAGCTATAAAGAGCACAGACGAGAACCAAATGCAAGAATCTTTAGTTTCAAATAACCAGTAGTACAAACCTTCGCTTAGAAGAAGAAGCTGATTTAAGAAAATTGATTTTCGGGGCTTGATGTAAAACTGTGCCTATGTAGAGCTACAAGAGAGAAAAGTTTAATTTCATTTAGACCTTACTTACATTCATATTGTTTGTAATACAAACTCCTCGTACAGTAGAATCTCAGAGAGGCTGGGTTGGGAAACACAAGGATTACATGACTACAACAAACGATCATTTGCATACTTTTATCAGATAGACTGTTCATGATTTGTTTAGTCATTTTGCCTCTAAAATGTCCAGAAATGGGGAAGAATTGCCATCACAGTCCATGGTGACAGTCTAAAAACCCCAAAAGCTTCTGTCTTATAGCATATAAAACCGAGAGGACATCCTGTTGACAGTCGTTTAATGGATTAATCGTTTGAGCTTCAGTTCAGATGACTCTGCTATCAGTGGAGTTTTAACACTATGGTTCATTTAACCTCATTTTGTCTCCTTTTGTGAGGTGGTCTTTCTCCCACCCCCCCTTTCACTCAAACAAAACTGCGTAACTGTTGATGAAGCGTAGGCAGCAGTGACGCCACATCCACAGCCTGTGTGTCGGCTTACACCGTGCCCTCACTCTAACACGGTGTCTGTGTGCGGTCGGTTACCCAGGTGCAAGTTATGCATCACAGACCGGAGCTGATACACTAACGTGACAGCTGTGGTCAGTGAAAGAAGACCATGACAGAAGTCTCAGCACTGGACCGGGTGGAATACATTAACCCCCTAGCATCCGACTGATGCATTTTGGGTCAAAAATCACACCCCTTCTTGTTCGTCTTATTTGCATGTGTTTCTCGCACTGGTTGTTTAGGGTGGCAGCACTGTAACTGAATAAATGCAGCCTCAAACCCTCGTCTTTGCCTCGTAATCCTAAAATGTAGGCCGTTTCTGCCGCGCGGGCGTAATGAAGGCGATTGCCGTCTGCAGGGTAAACAGGAACTGCTAGTAGCTGAAGCAGCCGTGACATTTCATGGTTCACAATGTAAACAAATATGGCCGAAACAAACTGGGCTCAGGTGTAGCCCACAGCTAGCTTGATGTCTCCGTGGCAACACAATACTTCCTGTTTACACGGAAGCATGGTGGGAACTGTAATATAGCTTTGTACTTTTCGCTTAATATTTTTTGTCAACAGTGCTAATGCATACAACACCCCATCAACATGGTTCGTAATATTCCAGGAGCTCTCCACTATACATTCCTGCACAGACATGTGCTGTGTTATGCATACCTGTGGACATGCAGGCAACAAAACAAGATGACTTCAAATTGCATACCATGTTGTTTCGTTTTCTCTCCATCAAAAGTGTCCGACAACATATGTGATGACATTTCAAATAAGGGTGTTTCTGAGTAGCTGAACTTGTTCGTGGGGTTAACAACTAGATACCCTGTTAATGCGTCTCTGACTGACCTGGGATTTCAGGATGTGAAATGTGTGTTTGTGTATCGGCACAGCATGTAGGTGACCAGAAATGTGGCTCGTGGCCACGTGCGACGCTGTCCCAGTGGTGACTTTAAATAACTGTTCTGTAAACACGTCTGTTTCCTTATGTTCCTTCGTCCGGTGGCCGGCCGGGCCGCCCCGTCCTCAGTGGCGGCTTCAGGAAATAAACACAGACAAGAGATTGTCTCGCACACTAATCGTAATCACAGATATTATAACATCCACTGCTGCTGATGAATGCTAATTAATTGGGAAGTGTTGATAGTGAGACACATATGCGGGCACACTTCACACGGCTATTTATAGGTGCCGATTGCATAAGCTCTTTTCTAACAACAGGGTGTTCTCACTTTGTCAGTATCAAACAGAGAAAAGCTGTAACTGACCAGATAATTTTTACACACACATCGCACCTCTACTCCTTCTTGGCAAACGGTGTGTGGCCCAACGGGTCCCACGGCTTACAAAAATGTTGACGGCGGACGCTATTTTTGACCATCTGCTCTAAAAGGAGGGCACGGTTGAGTCACAGACGCTGTGGCGTGAGGCTGCGCCCGTGATGTGCCTGGCATGTGGAGAGGGAGAGACATGGCTCACCCGAGGGCCCAGCATCCTTTGTGTCACCATGAGCGTACGCGGTGCGCGGCTGGTTTCACTAATGTGTGTTGCATTAGCATGAAGGGTGATGGAGTGGTGTGTGTTGGGGGGGGGGGCCCATCCTCCACATCTTGGACGAAGAACAAGAGAGAAGATATCCTTGTGCTTGACTTATGGTGTAAACATCTTCAGCGAGATGAAATAGTCTGAGGTCAGAAATGTCTCAACAAAAGTGTCTCTCTCTCTCTCTCTCTCTCTCTCTCTCTCTCTCTC
>JAVQJF010001229.1:0-65579 GCA_036023855.1 Gadopsis marmoratus
GCAGGGCTGCAGGGCTCAGGGCTGTAGGGCTCAGGGCTCAGGGCTCAGGTCTGTAACGCTGCAGGGCTGCAGGGCTCAGGGCTGTAGGGCTCAGGGCTGTAGGGCTCAGGGCTGCAACGCTGCAGGGTTCAGGGCTCAGGGCTGCAGGGCTCAGGGCTGCAGGGCTCAGGGTTGCAGGGCTCAGGGCTCAGGGCTCCCCCGTGCAAAGCTGTAGCCTACTTCCCTAATACGCCTTCATTTCTTTACTGGAATATCAGATCTTCGAGATATTTCTACGGTGCCCGTCATAGTTACAAGTTCACTGTAAGGTCAGTTAAGCACCGCAGAGGCACCATACAGCCCCTGCAGCGTTTGGCTTTATCCTAAAATCAATCAATGCGCTATCAATGGCCCACAGATGACCAGTCACATCAGTTGCTCGTCCTCACAGAACACATCATGCTCTTCTGTCAAGTATTAACAATCACCCAATGCTTTTCACGTCAAGTATCACTTTAAAATTCGCATTGCCTTTATTCATTTATACTTTATGTCTGCAGGGAATCATTTTCTCTCATTGCCACCGTGCAGTCAGAGGTCATGGCTGGCTTGAGAACAGCGCCCCCCAGAGCTGATACCGGTGTGCTACAGCAAGGTAGCTACTGATCCGTTTGAAAGCAGCAGTTCACTGCATTTACTCCAACTAAATTCAGAGTATGCCCAGCGCAAGGCACCCATGCGGCCAGTGGACTGGATGTTCCTTATTCGTGACTGCACTTTATACAGTATAGTCCTGACGTGTTGCTGGCGTTGACGTAGCACTGACCACTGCAGTTGTGCTGATCAGTTCTAAGCACCCCAAATAATTCCCATTATGGGGCAAGCCCCGTGTATGTGTGTGTCCCCTCTAAAGGCCCATGGTCAGAAAAAAAAAAATCACAGCGGCTACGACTCTTTTTAGCACCTCGGTCCAATACTGGCACTCAAAATCTCAAAAATCATGTCCAAAATCAATTTGTCCCATCTCAGTGGTTCTGTTGATCCACACAAGCAGAGTCTTACGATGGGCCTGCGAACCTTCAACCTGAACGAACAACCTGAAGAACCACTCACACTACTCATTTCTGTGTAGCTGTCACGTTTAAAATGAACAAACTTTCACGTCGTCGGTCCGGTGTTCAATTGTGAGTCTAGATGCCGACCTTGTTGTGCTTTATGGTATTAATTTTTGTATCTCCTTAGTCATGAGTAAAATATTCCTTTAATATTCTTACATTGCATACCAAATAGTTTGTTTTTTTTTTCCTGTGGGCACAGATATAGAGTGAGTGTTGCCCAAATTTACTTTACTTATCATCTCATAATGGTCTGGGTTATATCATTATGACCTCACAGTTTTATAAAGTTATTAAAATAGCATGCCATAACTTAAAATATCAATAAACATCTGGAAAAGCTGGGGGGAAAAAATGAGGGGTGGGGAAAGTGAATGGCTCGACAACTACAGTTCCTGTTGAGCAATGCACTTAACCCTCATTGGCTTTTAACTACCAGCTGTAAAACACATCCATCCATTATAAGGACTGCACGGCCACCGTTGTCCCCTGTTAATTTAGCATGCAGGCCAAGGTCAAGAGGAGAATAGCTGCGTAGTGGGACTGCGGGAGCTGAGGTATGCTTACAGCACACACTGCACATTTTCTTCCTCATTATGCCTCTCCGTCATGCCAAGACACACTCAATGTGGGCCATCCATCTTCAAACAGAAGATCTCTCAAGGCACGATGCGAGAGGTGACGAGCATCACTCAACAGCAGGCCAATGTCCTAGCGGGCGTTTTTTAGATGAGATGAGCGATAACAGTGTCACATCACACCTGAACAGAGACGGAGTAACACGCAGGAGGCCTCAGCATGTGCCCATGTTGTCCTAGTTATGTGAGTGATTATATATTCTTTTGCCTGTAAAGATATTCAGTCGTAGGTAAGTAACGGAATGGAAACTATTTGTAGATCTTCAACATGATGCTTAAGGGTGCTGGATTTTAATAATGCTCGAGAATATTTAAGTTTTTTAAAATCTGTGAAATGACCCCCATCTAGCGGCCAGTATTAATACAACAAGCATGCAAATGAAAAAAACTACAAATTTCAACAGGTATGTTTTGTACTTGAGGTTTATTTTCTTTATTTTACTGCAGCAAATATGTGTAGTTTTATACTAGTTTTATACTGAAATTATACACAATTATACACATATAAAGGCAACTTGCTCAGAATACTCAGATGTATCCAGCTGCTTGGTGAAATGAAGATAAGATGAAATATAATACTCTGGTAGTCTATGGCTAGTGCCCACATCAAGTGTTTGTTGATGTGCTTTTCACGGCTTCAGAGATTGAAGAAATGATAATATAGCAGCACACCTGCACCAATACAATAAAGGTACAAGTACTTTCTATGGCATACAAAGCTTTTGAATTATCTGGGTCCTTTTTTGGACTCAGGACTGTCTGGTCAATTTCATTGCAAAGATGTTCTATATTGAGTTGGGATCTTGAGACTGGCTACTGGAGTAAACTAAAGTCACTGTCATGTTTTGTAAATCATTGTGCAGTATGTTCGTACTCTAACAGACACTCTATTAATACTAAGATGTATTCAACAAATAAATTATCATGTATTAATATAAGTTAAGATAAGACTTTATTGATCCCTGAGGAGATATTCTCAAGCTACCTAGCAGAATATAACGTAATAAAAATTGGCCCCACCTTTACCAGCTGCAACATTAAAGATATGTACACAGTATTGAATCAATAATTATAATCCAGTGATCTCGTATACATTATTTGGAAATGATCCATTTTGCATAATGAGTACTTTTTAGTTTACTTTAAGAATATCATTTTTTCATGCCAATACTTTTGAACTTTTACTTAAGTAAAGGAAATACCATACTATATATCCCTCCCCTGCTGAGCTGCCCTATAAGGCTAATTACTCATTTATGTCTTTTGCGTATTAAAACTTTTGGACAAAAACCACAGCCCGCTGTCCTCTAGTCCCTGCTCTGATTCATCCACAAAAACAAAACAAAAAATCAGTGCTGGCTTATCTGACACAATGGGTTGTCTCTGTGTGACTCCTCTGCCGTTGCATCATGTTTCGGGAGTAAACGGGGGGTGTTAAAATCTGTCCACATGCATACGTGGCTGCATGTGTGCATTGGTGACACAAACAAACACAGGCTCTGGTAGTTCAGTAGGTGTCAGTGAGCCATGGCGAGCTTTAACCACTTGTTGCTTGTTTGGTCTTTGGTGCCAGTGGTACTGAGCTACCCTTTCTACCCACCAACGTGCTACACCAAGGTACTATTCATGGCACGAGAGCTCACCCAGTGGGCTGCAGATTTAAAGAGGGACCCTGAAACTGTAAGTCAGCTGATTTTTGTTCTGTATTTATTAGATTTTACTCTAAAGTTGTGTTTAGTATCTATTCTTGAACGGTCTTGTGTGCCATACTGTATTTTTACTTGTTCTGCGTTTATCTAGTGTTTTTCTATATATTGTACTAATGACCACAGTGGCGAAAATAGTTATTTTATTCCTTCATTCGTGTATTTAATCCCATTAAATCAAATGAGATGTGAATACATTTTAGCTGGGTCTAATATAGCAATGTGTATGACACCTGTGATTTCTCCGAGTGTGGTTATATGGGTATAAAAACTGCATTATATTGTCCTGTCAATGTTGAATTTTGAAACTTCATGGTTCATATTGTTTTGGGGTTTGTTTCATCCAGAGTTTCTGCATGGCACACATGCCAGATCTCTACCTTGATATCCATGTAAGTATGACTTCACATTCTCCATGACCATTACAAAAACCTATTCATTGTGAATCAGAATTATATTATATTAATTGTATTATATATATTATATTGGAATATTTGAAAGGAAGCCAAAGTTCAAATTTAAGTTACCGTACTTCATCACAAGAAAATATTTTTTCCGATCGGTACTTCTTGTCAATGTTTATCCTTCACACTGTTTTGAGCGATCTGGCTGCCCCAAACGTTTCTACACTAACATCTGTGGTGTTTTGACTGAGAACCGCCATTCTAAATCACGCACGGGGACACTAATTGCTACTCGTGCCGCCAGAATGCCTGTGTGATGTACAAAATGAGGAGCTACATCTCCCTGGTGGAAGGCCTGCAACAGCGCCGCTGCGCTTACACCAGAGACGTGCGGAAGCTGGGCGTCACTCTGAGGCAGCTCTTCATCATCATGTCAGAGAAATGTCACGGGGTGAGACGAGACAAACTCTCTGAATAAGTCCAACATAGTGAGACTGAAATACTACCGAACAGATGTAGTGGCATCTATTTGTGCCATGAAGCAATTAAGTAGAACAAAATCTGGTGGGACAGAGAGTGAAGTGCAGTGAAACATCTGGTAGGACACTACAGTGGCACTGAAATGTATAGCACAGAGCTGAACACCTATCTACTGTACTGTATATCCACGGAGCCAGAGTCTGAGTCACTGCAGCCCAAACACGAAGCAGAAAACGGAAAACAGACCAACACTGATGAGATGCATTCAAACAGGTCACTCAGTGGGTCCTTTCACAGAATTAAACAGGGTTTATGATGCAGATTGTGAAAAACGTTCAGTCCTCTGTGGATGTTTGATCCAGCGCACCTGTTCTGTGAAGCCGGGCACATCTGGGTCTGCGGCTGGCATGACCTGTCTGCGCAGACCAGGCCGTGATGTCTCCACAAAGGGTTGGAGTCAGTTCACTTCATTATGGGCCTTTTAGTAAGCTTCAATAACAGAAGAGGGTTGAGCTCTAATTATGGTATAGACTGGAAATACAGTAAATGGAGAGTGAGTATGTACACATGTCATATGAGTGATTTACTGCTGAGGATATTTATTTGTACCTGCAAGTTCAACGCAGATAACAATGTATTTAATATGAAGGAAATTGAGCTGCTTACAACACAGGAAATATAAATCCGGAATAAGGATTTGATGCAATCTTCACCTTTCTTTTTTTTTATAGGACTTGGTGTTCACCATCTTTGACTGTGCTGCACTGGAAGGCTAACATACTGCATCCTGAAGCGACAAAGTTGCCCTTCCCTATACTGTGTGGGACTTCTTCTCTATGTATATTATTCAGGCATCTGCAATGATTGAAAACACAAGACTGGTGTTAAGTATAAATCTATGCCAACTATGGTTGTGTTACCAACATATCATCTATTTTGTAACCATAATGGGGTGTGTTGCCACTAATGATCACATCTTTCTTATGGAATCTGACTGGAAACATTTCCAATAATAAACTTTTTAAAATGCCTTTTGTTATTCTCATTTAACATTAATGTTGATCAGTGTACTTCAGTGTATCCTCCATCATCCCCCTTGTGGCCCCGGCAGCCAGTGTTAGTATTTCCTTATAGTTTAAAATAGGCTGCACAAACATTTTTCAAGTAATGACACTACACATAGTCTTATAATTTCAGACAGCGCACATTTCTATTTAAAGACAAAATGGTTGCTGGATTGGGGGTGTACTTTTTAGTAAACATATTGTCCAACTGTTGTTATGTTGAAAGTAATACTCATCTTTTATTCTTTGTTCACTGAGCTTGGCAAAGGACCAGATTGTGGGGGAGAAGGGCCTGTTAAAGCTGCAGACAGGAAGTGGAAGAAACCATCCGCCAGTGGGAAGAAGGGGGGGAAGAAGAAACTATGGGGAAGAAAAACATGTTTCTTTACTGTTGTCATATTAGTTAGGAGTCGATTGTGGGATGTAGAGCATAGTCAGGGGGATAATTGTGGTTGGATTACTTTTGATTAATTTATGGGGTTGTTTGTTTAAAGTATAATTTATACAGGAATTTTATGTGTCAATATAGGTTGAGCCATGTGGTTATATACCCGTCCTTTTGTGTCTTGGGGCTGGTTATTTTCTTTTGGTTCAGTAGGTGGTTCTTTTGTTTAGGGGTGAGAAGTGTTGTTCTTTTCCTTGGTTTTAGGCAATTAGTGGCTTTTGTTTCTTTTGGTAAATCCTGGGATTGTTGAGTTTGATTTGATTTTGGTTGTAATTTTATATGTTTATTAAAATTATAATTATTTCTTTTTACACCTTTGTCCTGTGCCTTACTGCTTGGTCCCTTACACCCCTGGTAAAAATATGTTGGGCACAAAAAGTGCATTATAAAACTCAACAATATAATGTATAGCATCCAAAATTTAAAAGACACAATACATGCCTTCCTTATTCTACTAAAACATTTTATGTACTTGCTCTAATTACTCCACCAATAATATAAGATGCAGTGATTTAATGTTAGTGAATTCACACCCCCTGGTTCAAGCAAAATATTAAATACACATGCCAAGTGAATCCAGGTTAAATATATTGTGTCACTTCTTGAAGGCTTGTTAAAGATAGGAACCAGCATGAACCAGCATGCACAATAACATGGAATTCAGCCATCATTCATTTCATTACTTACATCTGTACTTTTCCTACTGGGCTGCATATGATTATATTTTATTTGTTTTGTTGTTTTATAATTGATTAATCTGCAATTTTATTGATTAGGCTAACTGATCAATTGTTTATTCTATAAAATAGTGAAAAATGCCAATGCCCAACAAACAGTCTGTACCAAACATATTCATTTTAAAATGAAATGAAAGCCACAAATCATCATGTCTGGGAAGTTGGAAACAGAGAATGTTTTCTCTGTCAATTAATTTTCTGTTGACCGATGGCTCATCAATTCGACACTAATGATAAAGTTTATTCACCATCTGCTTTGTCTCGTTGGTGCCGTTCAACAGGTCCGAGTTCACTGAGCTGAATGTGCCACCAGAGGGCGCCACAGAACTGTCAGGCGGCGAGCGCGTAGTTTAAATGTCAAGAGAATAGAGAGTAAGAGCCACCGCGGATATTAAAACTACGGATTCGTGTATATATATACGCTTAGTGTTGTCAGGACAGTAAACTTAAAGTCTCACTCGGGTTGTTCTCAAATAAAAAGCGAACCTACAACCAACCGCGTTAAACGTTATAGTGACGCAGCACTTTGTAAAACAGCAGCGACGAATTCACGGCGGCGTCCCACTGAGCTCCGGCGGCGGCGGCGGCGGCGGCGGACCAAGTCGCGTTGACGGCACAGCTGCTTGCGACGCGGGCCAAGAGGACCACGCCCCGCGCCAACCCGGACATGGAGTCCTCTCAGCTCGCCGGCGCAAGCGCGACGACGGCTTTGTTCTTTCACGGGAACTACATTTCCATGGCGGCAGTGGGAGGGCTGTTGGGCAACAAGGTGGGGCGTTTCTCGCACATTTAGAAGCAACAAGTTGTCCTGGCAGGCGGACAGACAGACACTCCATCGCGTTTCCAGCGGCAGGTGGGCACCGCGCGTCCGGCACTAACTAACGTCGCGAACGGGATTATGACCTCAGAGCCCCGGGTTCACGTGGACGGAGCAGAAGAACTTGACTGAAGCAGCTCGGCTCTCTTTCTCTTTGCGTCTTGAGACGCTCGAAAGTTAAGTTTGGTGAATTGGCGTCTCCGCGTGCCGTGCTCCCTGCCTACAGCCCCTCTGATTGACTTGATTTTTATATATTTATATATATATATAGAGAGAGAGAGAAATATATATATATATATATATATATATCTTTTTTTTTTTTTTTTAAGCTAGAGTCAGTTTAATTGTAAATAATGGCGTTCGCCAGATTCAGCAGAATCCTCCGCCTGCCCACTATTGAAATCAAGAAGAAGGTGAAGCAGTACGAGCACGTCCACCGGGACATCAACCCAAACGACATATGGGAGATTATTGGCGAGCTGGGCGACGGCGCGTTCGGAAAGGTCTACAAGGTAAGGCACGGGGCACCTGACGGAACCCGCCTCTGTGTAGCGCACAGTCCCGTCACACTTCAAATGCTTAAAGTCGTGTTCTCCTGCTGTGGAGGTCGTCAGTTTGCCTGCCTGTGCCGTGACGGGACGTGTTACAGCCTCCAGTCTCCTGCAGCAGGTCTTTTGCAAGTGATGGTGTTTATTGTGGGCCCCTGATCTTTATATAGCCCTGTTTCTTAGAGCACAGCCTCCAGTGAAGGTGTGAACTGCTTCTGATCCACTGTGGCTGCCATCACCATCCCAACATTGCTAAGATTCTAACTAACACCACAACTATGTCTGGAGTTTTCCCATTGAGACAAACTCGTAGTCACCAAAATTGTGCCCTTTTTTTGGGGGGGGTACTTCAGATGAAAGGCTGTACCTCTGTACTCCTGTTAGTCAAAGTTGGTTCCAGTACTTCACCCTGAGATCTCTGCGTTTGTTCCCCGTTGAAGTCACTTGTTTTCTCTTCCCTCTTCCTGTGAATCAAGAGTTTACTGAAGGATGCGGAAAGGAGACTCTCTGATTTCCTGCAAACATCTGCAGTACAGTAGTAAGATTTAGAACCCCCCCCCCCAAACCGCAGCAGCAGCACCACTGTTGGCTCAGAGGAGTTCTTTAATCTGGATCTGTTAGCTGCTCAGTCCCCTTTTTTCCCCGGAGCATGGCACAGGCAGTCTGTGTCTGCGCTGCCCAGTGGAGCACAGTGAAAGTCTTTGACACATCGGGGGAGCGATGCCTCACCAGAGGTCTGCACTGAACAGAAAATGTTTTTTTAAGAGGACTCCGCCTTATTTAGGTAGAAACTAAAGAAACGGGAGCACAGACACGGGAGGCCAGGTTTTTGAGTGTTCATCATTCCAGCTTCCCTTTTACCCCCAAGTCTCTACGTTCATATTTAGTGCCAGCGTCTCCGTGGAACGGTGCCTTGTTTGCAATGGGGTGAACAGGAAAGAGTCTTGCTTATGTAGCCAGGGGGCTGAATTCAATACACATTGCATAAGTTGTCCTATGTTTGAGCAGGACGGGCATGTGAGCAGAGATGAGAAAACAACACAGAAACACAAGCGAAGCAAACGGTATGCCACGAAAACTAACAGCGCTTTCAGTTTGCTGCTGAGGGACTGATTTTCATTTCTAGAAGTTAGTTTGCAAATACACAGGATGTATTTGAATGTTACAGTGTGGAGGCATACACAGTAACTGGCAAGCTTTCTGAATTATGCGTCCCCCATCGTGTTTTGCCCTTTTTTTTTTTTTCTTTTTTTCTTTTTCTTACACAAATGTCGAGCCTCCTCTTTGGCTTCCGCTCCTTGACTGGGGTTGGAGGAGGGTGGCTTCACACCTGCATGTGTCAGACCGGAGGGAGGCAAGGCGGAGTGGGAGCAGATGACGGCCAAGGGAGGAAATCGTGGGACTTTATCAGGTCACAACCTCCCCTCGCAGCTCCCGAACATCAGAATAATCTGCTCGTCTGTGGGAGGGGAAAGGCCTCAAGTGGTGAATTGCACATGTTTTCCGTTGTTAAAGTCATTGATGGAGCAGGAGGGAGGAGACTCTCTGTATCTCCAACAAGAGTGAAATTGGCTGCTCATCAGAAAAGGAGTCGATTTAAAAAGCTGGATTTGGACGTGGGGCACGCCAGCAGAAGAGCAGGGCTGATTGTGTTCCTGTCGTTTGCACGTTGCAAGGACTCCTGCTCAGGCGGCTCCTTTTTTGTTTCCAACACCTGTCTTTGAGATTGAGCGCAGACCTCTTTAATGGTACAGTGTCGGTTGAGAGTACAGAGTGCTCCTGTCACACGCACTCTCTACAGGTTAATGTCACCATTGGGAGAATAACAACTCACTTCGTTGCTCAAGGGGAGTGTTTGAGGACAAATCAATCTGTCCGTGTGTTCATATAGCAGGAACAGCGAAGGGTCTCCTAAAATGCAATATAATCCCTCGGTTATCAAATGGGCCTGTGTTGTCAGAGTCTTGCCCTGTAGGTGCAGCTGTACTTTTTCTGTTGCTGATGGTCCACTGCAGATGAGGACTCCAGGATCAATTTTGATCAAGTTTATTTATTCCAACCTGATTTCTCTGATCTTTGCTCTTTAAAAATGCAAAAAAGGTTATGAACTTCTGGTTTACTGAATGATATACGTTCACATCTTCTAACAGGTTTATTTGCATTAAGGAGTGAAACAAATGACAATGATTTAACATAACAGTTTATGTAATGCAATTGATGGTGGATATTATCTTCACATAATAAAGTGATGTTTTTAACTGGGCACCTTTTTTAACACATGATTTGACCACATCAACAAACCAAATGTATTCGGTCTTCGTGTTTCGATGCAGGTTCATGAAACACGTGTGCATAAACAAGCTGCTGTTGACATTCTCAGGTTTTCTGTGTCACAACGTTACCCTGTCACTGTCCACCATCAGTGTGGAGGTGTTAAACAGAAGGACATTAAGGCGGGGTTTTTTTATTTTTTTAAACAATGCATTGTTTGCTCTTGACACATGCTGACATTCTATGATTGGTTCAGCCCAGACTCTGGATTTGAGAAACGTAGCTTCCTACTTGGATTCTTGTCATGGGCCAAGACATGGTCTAAGAACTTTATTTAACTTTACTAGAGTCTGCTGGAGTTTGGCTTCAAGTGAACATGAAAAGGACTGACAGCATAGTCAATCAGCTACTATTAGATTTAAACTGCAGTTTGATTTTAATTGCATTTGTCATGTTTAATGCCCTTTTGGTGCAATTTTGGTGTCCTTGAAATATTGCTGCAAATGTTGCATGATGTTGTGCACACTGCCAAATAACCCAACACTGTGGTGATGCTTAAAAATCCCCCCCCCCAGACATTTCTGTCTCTCATTCTTACATAACCACTTAAGTTCCCCTCTTAGTCATGACAGGAGAATATCGCACTTCCTGTCCAGCCAGCAATTCAAAGGCTGTTTTTGTATGCACCTGTCCGTGCACGCTTGCACTTGATGGAAAGTGTGTGTGAAGGGGTCTGTGTGTGTGTGTGTGTGGCTGCAACTGAAGCGTGAAACAAAGGAGCTGTATGGTTCCCCTCACTAATTAATGGGCCACGTGCCACTGAGCACATTGCCCTGCTGCTGCTGGTGAAATGTTTCCATGGACACGGTGTTAAGGTTATGCTCCCATCCCATAACACTTGGATGAAAACCACACTGCGTCTTATCCCTTGTAATGTAAAAGACGGGACTTAACCTGCGAGTAGAGGAGTGTGTAGTCAGCCACATACTGACATGCATACATAAATACTGCACAGCTCTTGATCAAGATGTGTTTTTAAATACAATTTCAGTTGATTTCAGATACTTCATGAAGAAATATGCGGCTTTTGTACACTGTTTTTAAAAATGGGGGGGGGGGACCCTCCTGACGTGCACAGTTTCTTGTTTTTGAGTTACTGGCGGCAGAGTGTGAACCTGATGTTAAGAACAGAGGATGACCTTTGCTAGTGAAAACATTTTGTTGCAAAGGTTGCAACATCCTCTTTGCAAGGGAAAATCGCAAGTATAGTCTTCCTTTTTAGAATATGGCAGTGCCACGATGACGTATGTTGAAGTGTCTTTAGTGAGACGGACCATCGTCGGTGCTCCTGAAACTCTGCGTCTAATCTCAGGGAACAGCTGGGCCCGCAGTGACTGATAAGAGCCCTGCTGGAGGGGCGTGGGCTCAGCAATGCTGGGAGTCCTCTTCTTCATCCTTGTGATGACGACTGGCACTCGCAGAAAGCAACTTCTGCGTTACTGCATCCAATTTGCTGCTGGTAGTCATGGGCCTGTGACAAGCTGGAGGTTGGGGACGTTCATGAGGATTTATGATCCATATTTCTAGACTCGTAGGACCAGAGTCTATTCTCAGAAAGCCTTAGAATCAATGCAGGAAGCAGTATGGCACACTTAAAGAGACCATATAGCTCTACTTGCTCTGAGACTTGGATACATGAAATGTTTGTTTTTGTCTTGACATTTTTGTTTCACTTTTCTTTCTTGCATTTCCTGTCCTCTTTTGAATTAAACTCTGAAGCACAACGGTGCCATTCACTTCAGGCTACTTCTAGAGTTCCACTGAGTAACATCTTGCAATACCTGTCAGAGCTTGGTTTTAGCAGCACACTCTAACAACGAGTGTGTAAGCCTTCCAATCTGTTGTCACTTGTATTGTGTGCTGTAACCAGGAAGTGTCTCATCTGTCATGAGATTCAGGTTTTTGAATTATTGTACAAGGCCTTGCATGAGTATGAATGATTGAAGAAAGACATGTAAGTGTGGGTTATTTTCCTTCAAGGCTGTCTGTGGCACGTCATGATTTCCTGCTACACTGATACTGCTTTGAACTACTGACTTTGTTCACTTGAAGGTTTTGAATGTCGGACATTTTTGCAATGTTGATCAGAACTTTCACATCCTGAAAAGACTCATTGCTCCATCTTGTGGTGTTTTTTTTTAAATTTGAGCTTTGCCCTGTCATGTGCTTCACGCCCAGTTGCGTTCTGTGAGTACATAAATGTATGTTTTCATGCAGCCTTCTGGTTGTGTAAGAGGAAGAATCTTGCTGCTGGGTTGGTGAAAGAAAATATGCCGAACTTAAGTTTGAGCATCAAACTGGATCTTCACTCTTTGCAGTTGCACTCAGTTGTTGTTGTCTCACTCAGTTGTTTTAGCAAAAAATAAAATGCCACAGGTGCATCCAATTCTTTGTCTTGATCTCTTTTCTGACTTGGGTTAGGCATAAGTTTATGTAAGTCCTGCTTTTGCAGCCTTGAAACAACTTTTCAGTCACTTTCCTGCAGACTAGGTTTTAAGAACACCAAAATCAGTCTCCCTCTTAAACCAGCTGAACTCTCTAATTTGATAATTAAGTCAATTAATATTGACTGCACAGTCAAAACGAGATTGAGTGTACTTCTCACAACAGCCCCAATATATTCTGAAAGTTTTGAATATTGATGCCGGTATAGTACTTCTATCTTCTATTTACTATCTGTAAATTTAAAAACAGCCTTTTTGGCCCTGAGTAGTGTCTGCAGTCTTTCCTCACAAGCTGCACACAGCCCCAACAAGCTTCCACCAAGAAAGGGAGGGCAGCTTGAATGTTGCCTGCGAGTTCACAGTATGCCACAACTATAACGGAACAAGACAAAATAAACTCTACTTTGGGTTTTTAAACAAATCTGTAGCCTACATGTATCTGGCTGACATGCTTTGCTCGTGCACCTTGCTCATCTGAATGAGAGATCGCTTCCACAGGCGTGCACTGTCAGGGGTGAGGTTTTATTAGCTGTCGTCATGATGTAGTAGCCGAGAACCACATTCCTGTTCAGACACGTGGGGAGGGGAGGCTTGCAGGTTTATGGGGGGGCAAAGGTCTAACATATGTAGCTTCCCCTGACGGCAGTTGTATGTGTTTTGCAGAGACTATATGCAGAATAGGTAAGACGAAAATGCATGTCAGCATGTGGTATGTTCATTCAACCTGGAGGTGACTGACACCAGGGAGTTCTTGGTGTTGTTGGTTACGGGAGGGCATCTGGTGCATTGACACTATGATAAATTATTCCTCATTCAGCCTACAGTCCAAATGGACAAAGACTCCTTGCTCGTGTTTTAAAAGTAAAAACACGTCTGGGAGCGTGTGTGTGTGTGTGTGTTTACTTAGCCTATCGGTGCACACAGTACAGTATGTTTTGTATGCTAACACATGGGTCAGTAACATCTGCTTTTACAGCTCTGCCGTTGTGGATTGTGGCCTTCAGGCAGACGGTTAGTGAAAACAGGTGGATGAATATGCATGACAGATGGGGGGGGGGGGATATTTAGAGGCAGGGGTGACAGACAAATTTGGTGAGGGAGACATTAGATGAACAGTGTGGCCGCACGATGACTGATGAGGCAGGGAGCTGTACTGTACATATGCTATACAGTAAGAGGATTTAAATACAAGATATTACAGTTGGCTTATATTCTGGGAGATGGATGAAAACGCATGCCGATAAACTGATGGAAAAGTATCATGATAATGGGCAAACCAAACGGTTGCACAAAAATATAGGTGGGGGTACAAATCTGGTCTTTGTTTCTTTAACCTTTCCATCTAAATTATTGACTTTATTATTTTGTTACAGTCAATGGTGAGAATTTGGGACAAGTGTGGACGAGCACTAGGACTATATTAATCCTTTGTGTTGCCATTGTTTTTTTTAAAGTCTATTTACCCTGGCAAATAAAAGTATTTTGGATTTTATGTGGAAGTCAGTTGATGTGTGCTTTTACAGTCCCTAGGACTTGTGCGTGTGCAAGTTTCCATTTGGTCTAATAAGATATCATGTAAAGCCAAATTAGAGGTGAAATTGAAACTAAAAGCACTTTATTTATTTTTTTCGGCAATTTGTTGAAACCCTAGAAGTGCGCGAGCGTGTCCTGTTTTTCTGCCAGGTTGGGTCCTCTTAGGACCCTTTTTGCACTTAACCTGCACGAAAGCCAAGTCGCTAATGAACAGGAAAACGGCCAGGCGGGGGTCTAGTGAGATGAGCTGCGAGACGGAACAGAAACAAGTTCTTCTGATCTCCATGGAAACCAGACCCAAATAAAGCCAAAGACTGTTGGTCTGCTGTGGAGGAAAGTTAGAGAGTGAAGAGTCGATGGGTTAGAAGCAGTGAAGCGTTGGCTAAGCGTCGGTATGGCTACAGCAGTTACAGTGTGTAGTTAACTGTATCCCTGCTTCTCCAGTCCTGCGGTTGTGAACTGTTATTATGTAATCATTTACAGTGTTTTCTCTCTGACATCTGGCATCTCTATGCATTTTTTTCTTTACTTCTTGTCGCCTTGTTTAGTTACATGTAAACAAATTGAGAATGATGTAGGTAGGTCCTGGGCCAACTTGTAACAACTCGTCTCCTCCCGTTTTTAAAGCTGGAGTTATGCTTCTCTGGGCTGCATGTAGGCGAATGCTCCCTGGGGGACACTCGGAGACGTTTCTTTTATACTTGTATTTGAAACTTGTATGATATTTTTACTACATTTCGAACTCGCGCACATTTTGCAGGTGTGACTGTCGGTTCCCCTGCGACCTGCGGTTATCTACAACACCTTTCTATGTGTAGGGTCACAGAGACGTTTACGTGCGTCTTTGGGGGAAAAGCACCATTCCTGCATTACTCAGACGGGTTGTGTGGCAGTAACAGTTGTTAAAAGTGCAGACATTTTGCATCAAATTACAGCATCCTAGTATGTTTAAAGCATCATCCCTCCCTGTATTGTTAAACGTTGACTGTTTTATTGTATGACGTATCGTATTTAATTTTAAAATGTGTTGAAATTCCAGGTTTCAAAGTCGGACAACAATGCTGATATGGCTAACATTGCATTTAACTGTGCATTTGCGTATCCAGTGTTCTTTCGGACCTTTGGTTGTGCAAACATGAATTCTACATATCTGCAAGATGCAATAAGTGCATGAACAGTGGGGATAAAGTATGTCATGACGTGAAGGGAGGCTGGCAGCAGACTTTAAACCAACAACAATAGCTGAAAGTATTGATTGTGAATTAACCTTAAATGTTACAAATCGGACACAGTAGATTGGAAGTGAAGATGTCAGACAGGGATTTGTGTTTGATGGGAGAGGTTGCCACTGGTGTTTTGGGTCCATCTGCAATCATTCTCTTATGTGCACATACCGAAACGTGCACAAACATCTACACATACTTTGCAGGAAGTCGGGGGGTCCCACGTGAGACACAATGAGGCGTTTCCAGTGTAATTTCCACTGTTCAGTGTATACAGTTGGTAAGGTACATGCGTAAACCAAAACGTTTGCATACTATTCTTGGGGACCCTCATTGACGTAATGCATTCACAAGCGGCACACAAAAAGGTGCCGCGTTAAAAATGCATGAGGCTCACTTCTCGCTGTCCGCTCGCCCGACCATCTGAAGGCCAGAGGCGCATTCCTCAGCCGTGTTCCCGTGTGTGTGTGTTCTCGTGAAGCTGTGTCAGGGGCTCGGCCGTTGAAACGTTAAGACTGTGCAACCACAGAAACGCATTTATGAGCTCCAGACTTGCCTTGTTGTGTCTATATTTGTGCACAGTTAATGCTGTTGGATCACATCTGTTCACATACACAAAACATGTAGACCTGACAAGTACCTTTGTCTATTTGATGTGGTGGCGGACATCTCTATCTTTTTCTGTGAGATCAGTGTTCCACTGGAAAATATGGTGATCTAAACCCCCAGATGGGACATTACAATACCTCTACTTGTTCAGATATAAGTCAGCCATCATCCTATTGGTCTGTAAATCTGACAAGTTATGAGAGACGAGAGAGGAGGAAATGATGAGGAGGGCGTTTGCTTAGTTGGAGAGATGGGCAGAGTTGATACAGAGGTGCACATTTTAATATACTGTAGCTAGTCTTGACACAATACAATTATTGTTTTATGGATTTTACACATTAAAGTCATATTTGAAAAAAGTTGTACAAAGCCTTTTGTGGCCCCAGATAAATTGCCTTAAGTGATGTCACTTGAGTCGGCATCAGTTGGTGCTGAAGACAAATTTTAAAAAACAAAATCTGGGGGAGGTAGGACGAAGTGAGCTTAACAGACCTGATTCTGAATCCCTCACGGAACCGTCAGCGGTCAAGTTGCGTTGTGGGTAATGTAGGTGCCAGACTTAATCTTTTTTCTTTAAACTGTCCATCGTGAGTTTGACAACGTTACAGGAGGAGGAGGAGGAAGGAAGATAAGCAATAAGCTGGATGCCTGTAAAACTAGATGAAGAAGGGAAAACGTTACAGAAGTGCAGTGGAGTACTATTTTTAAAAGTTGGTCACAAATTTCTGCTTCTACTTCAGTTTGCTGTCTAATGTTTGCTACAGTGGAGCTGGAACTTTACGTGTCATGTTGTCTCTTTCTGCAACAGGACGGTTAGGGACATGATAAAAACTGTCACAGGTTCAGCTGTAGTGTGGGTGGGTGTTTTTTTTGCATGATGCTCCATGATACTCAGTCTTCAAAGAATCGTAGTCTACATTGTGTGCATGTCTGAAACCATGACTTCTAATTATTGTAATTACATATTAAATGTCTCCTAGAGTGTCATGCATTTGGAGATATTTAAACTGGTTGGCAAAACACGCTGCCACAAATAACAAAAGTATAAAACGTTTCCCAGACAGTGAGCTTGCGGAAGCTGACTGTGGCTGCAGGAGGGGAGCGAATAGCGAGAAGCTGAGATGTTAGCAGGGGAGTGAAAGTGTCTGGTGTCTCTGTGTTTACTGTGGAGGCTTCTTAACTAACAGGCTGACGGTTTGATGGCAGGAGGAGACGTGCTGTTGACTCGCACTATGGGTTACCCAGGCGGGGGCAGTCCGGCTTCTCCAGGGCTCTGTTTGACAAACACCAACACTCACTCGCTCTCTCTCTCACGCACACACGATGAATTAAAGTGTGTGTTTTTGCTGTGTGAGCCTGTTCTGTTTATTCAGATGTCTTCCCACAGCCCCCGTAAAGCGCGGAGGCATCACACCCCACCGGGTTGTTTAGTCTGTCGTGTCTCTGCAGGTCACTGGGTGGACACGTGCACACCGAAATACGCATGTGCACTATGGTATCTCCTCCATTCCTCACCATGACACATCACTGTCCAGACAAATGTTCTCATTCATGCACCAACTTTCACACTCGTAATGTTCCCCTTGATCACTGAAAGCCTGTTGCGTTATCCTTCAGGTGTTTCTAGCTTCTTTGTCTATGGAAAATTTTTTGTATAGAATTAAAAATAATAATAATAATTTTGTGTGTGCACAATTGTCTTCAGTCCATTCACATGATCTGACGGTGTTGGAGGTTCTCAACAATGGTGCAGCATGGATCACCGCCGTCTAATTCTGTCCGGCAGGGCTCTTTGCAATTATGGTGCTGAAAGTGTGGTTTTCGCCAGCAGGCGCACATGACTCTCTCGTTCACCCACAGAATCCCATCAGTCAGCATTCACAACATTCTGTCTCTTACACAAGTATGAACATCATGTGTTTGGTGCTTTGCGCTTCACTCTGAGTCACCCTATGGTTTGGCTGTTTTCTTGTCTTTTTTTTTTCTTTTTTGATGCCTTCCTGAAAGGCACTGAGCAATCTACTCGTGTTTACGTTTGCTTCCCTGTATTACTCAGAATTACTAGGAATTCTATGTCTACGTGTGTGCGTCTTAGTTTAGTCATACAGACACTTGATGGTTTTTGTGGTTCCTCCTTGTCCCCCAGTTGCTCAGCGCGGGTGTGGAGTTTCCGTTCCTGTTGTCTCTAGAGTTAGTCAACATTTTTATTTGCTGTCCGGCCTTTTTATTTGACATTTTGCATTCCCTTCAGCTAAAACTGGGGTAGAAGAGTTAAGCTGGCAGAGTGATGTGCACATGCAAGAAGTGCAATATAGCCGTCTTTGAGGCAAACTGGTAATATCTTAGCATTGGACATCTGCATGGATCTGATATTGTCAGTTTGATTTTCATATTTTCCACCTTATTTTTTATTTAGAAAGCACTTTTAAAAATAACCCTCAACCCTGTACAGACCAACAAAAAAAATGTTGGCAGAGATGTCTAGTAACAGCATGATGCATTTTCTTCACATCCCCTTTTTTATCACACAACCACACCCTGTATCTCCCCAACTGTTATTGTGCTGTGTGGAAATCGGAGTGACACAATCCTCTTTTTTGGTGAAGTGAAACTCCAGAGTTCATAGGGTTAGCTACACTGAAAGAAATGTCCTTTTTATTTACTTTTTGCTGTGCAAGTGTTCAAGCCTCAAAGAGGGGAAGTAAAATATCAGGAATCCACTGACAACAGGCCTGCGTTGACTCATGCATGTTGGCTTTAACGTTGTTCTATTTCTCTGTCCGTCAGGCCAGGAACAAGGAGACGGGAGCTCTGGCTGCAGCCAAACAGATCGAGACCAAATGTGAGGATGAGCTGGAGGACTACATCGTTGAGATTGACATCCTGGCTAAATGTAACCACCGCTACATTGTCAAGCTGCTTGACGCATTTTACCATGACAACAAACTGTGGGTAGGTAACGCTGACATCTGGTTAAGACGACCACAGACCTGTCGACCCTTCTCACGTTCTGTTGCATCTTTCTTTGTGCTGAACACAGGTCCGCTATTAAAAAATGGCCATGTCAAGGTGTTTGCACATTTGAGCATATAAAGTAAACAAACAAAAAAAGACATAAAACCCAAATTGATGGACCGAGTTGAGAAGACTTTGTACTCGTGCTACCAATGAATGTTGCTACACATTTGGTCCTATGCCCACACCGTTGATTTGGCTGAACAGTGAGTGTGCTGCTGCAAGGGAACACTGTGGTTTTAGACTATCTTCCTCACAGGATGTATTGTTATTGTTGTGTTGAGGAGTTTCTTCGTCGGTCCACCAGGTTTTCTTTGCAGCCTTTTCCAAACAGAGCCACAACTGGCAAACCTGAGCGATCAGCAGGGAAGTGGGGAAACTGACCTTTTTAGTTACGTATGTTGGCAGGCTCATGGGATGTTCCATTTCAGTCTGTTGACTCCCTTGTTGTTTTATTGCAACAGTATCTCATCTAGAGTACATCCCCCCTGCATATGAAAGCGCTGTTGAAAAATACACGTGAGAAAAGTGGATTGCCTAAATGGGGATGACATAATGCATCAGAAATGACCCATTCCTCACCTCGATGTTACTGCAAGAACCCGGATGGATTTCAGTTCGGTGTTTTCTGCGCTTGAGTTATTTTGCCTCTCCACACTCACTCACTGGGGTCAAGTGTAAACTTTTCAACTCCCTCAGCAATCTCATAGTCTCTGGTCCAAAAAAATAATAGTGACCTCATGCTGGGGCACAACCATCAATATCTGTGGAATTACAAGGCAGCGTTGAGACTTAAACATAAGAATTAGTGACTTAGTGACATCGACTTGACTGTCCTTTTGTTTTCCTGTGTTCTCTCTGTCTTCAGTTCTGACAATGGTAATTGCTAAGTGCATTATTAAAGTTGATTTGACAACACCCATGGTTACGGTGGTAAAAGCAAGTTCGGTTTAATACTACAGGAAACACTCGTTGAGCAGCTACTTTGTCATACATCCAACAGAAGAGCCACCGGTGTATCTGCCTGTGGCTCAGCCAAACAAACGGGCATTGTTTTTAGATAGAATCAAAAATGGGATTTGATTTAATCAAAATCTTAAACATTAACTTTAAGACCAAGAAAACACACACACACAGAGCCATGTTACAGCCCCAGAGCAGAGCTAGTCATGGCCATAGCTGGAATTTCTCAACGTTCCCCATCAGTCATGGCTGGACTGTTCGTTTGTGCAGATAAGTCACATATACAAAGATCCCTTCCTGCACCATTCAAACCACGTGCTTCCACTGTGTGTGTGGCGTCAAGAGTGTCAGATTTTGCTTTACTTTCCCACATTCTGGTACTAATGTATTCCCTTGTTTTAGATCCTGCACATATTTACACTCATAATCTGTCGTGCAGCATGTATTTTAAGAGCAAACCACACTTTTCTGGATTAGTATTGAAACTCGCAGCCAAAATGGACACATGAGCACCCAACCGGCAGTAGAATACTTTTATATACAACATGACCAAGTGAACGAAGCCTCAGGAACTTGGTTGGGTGGACTGGGCAGGGGTGAGATGATGCGTTCCAGTGCCGACCCACCCATTTTGCTTTTTTACTGAGAGGGAGAGGGAGACGGTGAGAGAAGGGCTATTTGTTCCCTTTTCAGGAACAATCTGGTCTTGAGGCTAGCGGGGCAGCCAGGCCCACAGCGTGAGAAAAAGAGGGCCTTTAACATGAGGATGGGACTGCTGACATCAGCACTCTGAAGAACGAACAGAGGAGCGAGCGAGAGGATAGCGGTTAAACGGATGATAAAACAGACTATAAACGCAGAAGAGATCATTTAGACGCATAGTTGGCCTGCCTGCTTAAAAGATTGGTTCGCCCAAATGACAAAAAACTAATAGAATCCATAGGAACTGTTTATCCAGTGGAAAGTAGTTTAGAATAAAAATCTAATGGGGTCAGTCTAATTTGTGATTGTCAGCTTTTTAAATGTATATTTTCCATGTTTTGAGCAACACAAACAACATTCCACCTGCCTCCATTGCATTGGGATGGAAGCAGAAATCTCAGACCAACATTACCTGGGCAAATCCCACACAACCGTCTGCATAGCTAGATATCACTAGAGGTAAATGAGAAAATATGTTTGTGATTTTGGGGTAAGTGATGCTTTCAGCTGGATATCAGAGTGGAGATCCATCTGAAATGTCTAATGAAGAGGTGTATAGTATCACAATGGGTAGGAAGTATAGAAATAACTGCATCTTTTCTACATCAAAATTAAGATTATAGAGCATTTCTAGATTTAAGATGTAAGACCTTTTTCATTTTAACCCATTAAAATGCACTGTGATTTTGTGTATCAGATTCCGTATATAATTCTTTTGGCTTGACAAAGTAGGAAGAGACGATCGGGTTCTAGCTGTAAATTGACTGGTTGTTATATACTGTATTTACAAATGGCTTCGCCTTCCAGCGTCATCAAGAATCTCCTAGCAACCAAATTGATATCTCCGTATATCGTGTCTTCGTTGGCACCACCTCATACACACAGATGACTGATGCATTAGTCATGTTTGTAAAGTGACAAATACAGCTGCGTGCTTCATGTTTTATATGGTCGTATTTCTTTCTTTATTCTGTATTGCCGTCCTTAACCAGGTCTGTCAAATGGCCTTTTAGCTTCTTCAGATTTCTGACAGTGAGGTGGGAAATCACTGTGCAAGTACAGAACTGTGTACTGCAGGAACCCTGCAATGTCAGATCTCCATTTATTTTTTTATTTTTTAAAGCTGTTTTTGGAATTCATAGACTGTGTCCAATTGGATTCAGCTTGACTCAAAAGAAAGAAAAAGCCCCTCAAAAAGGAAGACATTTTATTTATATATATTTTATTTTTTTTGCAAGACATGCCACAACACCAGCTTGACTTAGTCTAGTGATTCTCTAAATTGGATTCATATCTTGAGAGTAAATTCACAAAACTACAATTACTATATAGACTGTTGTTGTTGTTGCCTCCCATTAAAACTGAAATGCTGGCTTCTCCAAAAAGGTGGCATGCGATGTGATCATTAGGAAGCTTGTGTGTTCAACCCATAGGGGCTAAGTTATGCATGTAGCTTGACCAGTCTGTGCACATTCTTCACCGCAGCACAACACGTCATCCAGATTTCTTCTCAGCAGGGTGAGCAGATCTGGCTGCAGAGACACTGACGGAAACCAGAATCACAAAGCAGTTGCTTCTGACGCAGTAGTGTAACGGACAGCTGTTTAGTTTGGGCAGTATAGTGTGTTACAATTGAAGCGTCTGTTTAAGTTTTAAAACCGAAGAGAAATATATGTATGTATATCTGTTAGCGGTGAGCAGGAATAGGGAAGTAGTTTGTGCTTAAAGATGTAATATACCTTTCTCTGTAGTGTTAATGAAATGCTTTCAAACTAGAATATATTTTTATGTTTTCAGCATTTACTTGACACATGGCGATACATTTGAAAAATCTACATTTCAACTTCTGTCACACAAATCGACCATACTTGCAAGAATACAAAGTAAATTGGACCAGAAAATGTTTTTCTTTTTTTAAAAAGTCCCCAAAAACCTATTTTCTTTAAGTGATGGGTACTATATGAAGGATACCCCGACTGATAATGGATTTGTCAGGCCGATACTTCTAATATCGATATTTATTTGAAAGATCCAATAACGATATGGGCTAATAGTGTTTTTTTTTTTTTTTTTTTTTTCCCGTAAACGGATCACATAAACAATCTTGATACAAATCACTTAGATTTAAATGTTTAAATTGTGACCAAGATGCATGCTTGGTACCCTACATTTTAAAGTTGAAAGGTAAACTTGTCAGTGCTCTCTGGTGGACAAACGTTGGAATGGAGACACTGTTGATTACTGTTATTTCTATACTGATCCGTGTTCAACAACACAAGATCAAAAATCTGAAACCACATATGAACAATATCCAAATAAAGCAGATTAGAAGAGCATAAGAGTTTCATTTTCATTTCTTTGATTGTTGCTCATTTAGCCACCAAATATTCAGTGTTACAGACGAATAATAGTTTTCTGATGCTTTAACAGAACTTAAGGTATGTCTTTTGTCTTAAGAAACCTAGGTCAAAAACTGAGGGCAGATGTTTGTGACACAGTAAGGAGAAGCTGGAAGCAGTAGAGGCAGTCTGTCATTCAAGAAGACACATAAGATGTGAAACTGTTTTGTTTTTTTAAAGAGATCATGACAAAGCGAAACATCCTCCATAGAAAACCCAAACTAATGGGGTTTGTCGATCCAAACTTCACAAAAGAGCATTGTGTTCACCTGGAGCTGCAGGCCAAGATTGACATTCCTCATCTTCCACAAAGTGTGTGTGTCTTCATGTGACTGCGTGTGCACAGAGGTATGCATAGCTTCTTGCATTCATCTGGGCCTGGTGTGTTTGCACCTTTTTTTTTTTTCTTTTCTTTTTTGTACTCGTGATTCTGTGTATTGGCTTTGTCTGGACTGAAACTCCCACACCCTGTCCACTAGGTTGATGCTTTGAGCAGGACTCAATGATTTAAATAATGACCTCACACCGCAGGTATGCTGCACACAACACCTTGGGCTGATCCTTGACCATTTGGAATCAAAAGATCATCAGCAGTTAAGCATGTGCGTGGCAGACATTGAAATGTACTAGCGCACACAGTTTTGTGAATACAACTCAACTGCTCTGTGCGGGATTATTATGAAATCCTATGGTGTCATTATTATCTCTTTACTTTACATGAATGAAACCGTTGAGAGGTTTTTCTGACAGCCGTGTGAGGGGGGGGAGAGACTGCTTATGTAAGGAGAGGAAATTGCTGGAAGTGGCTTTTGGCCAACAAACCCCATTTAGGGAGTGTGTACTCTGACTCGTTTTTCTCTCCTGTCCCTCACTCTGACACTCTGTGTGTTTTTACTTCGCTGCTGAACTGGTGTTATGTATTTGGCAGTGTGTCCCAGGTAGCGTGTATAGTTTATCACAGACTTCAGTCTGAAACCAGCTGTCCACTTTGCAAATTGTGTGTGTATTCTAGTACTTTAACCATGGATGTCAAAGAGTGTTTTGACTGATGTAGAGCAAAGGGAGCTCTCCAGGTAGTGATGACGTGCTGCAAACATAAACAGTCAACACTGCAGGCTGCAAATCCAGACCGCGATACTGGGCTACATTACGTACCATGAAGGAATTGAGCTTTTTCTCCTCCATCCAAGTGCTGCAAATGTAAAAACTCCCCTTGTTTATGTTGTTAAATTAAAGCAAATTTTTACTGCCTTACGGTTTTCCTAAATTAGTGAAAGTGATGAGTTGATGTATTAGAAAAGACTATTTTTAAAAGATGCCCATGTGATACTTGTGCATGTGCCGCTGTTCTTCCTCTTGCTACATATAAATCCCTGAAAACTGAGATTACAGCTGTCAATTGTGTATTCATGAACCTCACCCTTTCTTTCCCCAGATCATGATCGAGTTCTGCCCCGGAGGTGCAGTGGATGCCACCATGCTGGGTAGGCCTCTCTCGCTCTCTCGCTCTCTCTGTCTCTTTTCTCTCTCTGTGCGTATTTATACAAGCGCTCCACCCTTCCTCGCCGTCACGTTCCACACCTGCGGCAGTGCTGCGACTAAACCTGTCCGTTGAGTGACTTTAAGGAAGCGTAGAGACTTGACAAAAGGTTGAAGATGCGCTGTCAATCTGCTATTTTCAAGCTCCGGATCGTACACTGCAGAGTCATGGCATGTGTTTCTTGCTCCGAACGTGATCATGTACTGCAACTCCACTAGTCTGGTCTTGAATGCTCGAGAAAGCAGTCAGACATAGTGGAGTCCTCTGGTATGGGGAACCCCCTTTGGTCTGTTTTTACTGGATAATCCACATCCTCGTAACTGTCTGTACCCCCACTGCAGCTAACCAAACACAGACACAGTAGAATAAAGTCTGCAGGACAGGACAAGCTTGGATGTGTGAAAGCTTTTCTGATCCGGGATTACTTATCCAGCAGCAATATATCTGAGAGACTCCATTGATATAGTCAACTTTACCTTTTTTCAGTTTTCTTTGAGTTCACACACTAGATCATGATTGTATGTACACTGAATATGGAATGTGCAAGGTGTCCATAAATGGCGTCTGAGCTAGTTTTCCTCCATTCTGCTCTCATTCTCACCCCTGTCCCCTACCCCATATTTCACCTCTCCTTTTCAATGTCTCCTGCACTTATCAGAGTTGGATCGTGGGCTGACGGAGCCGCAGATTAAGGTGGTTTGCCGCCAGATGCTGGAAGCTCTGGTCTACCTCCACAGCATGAAGATCATCCACAGAGACCTGAAGGCTGGCAACATCCTCCTCATGCTGGATGGGGACATCAAACTGGGTGAGGGTTTAGATAATCATACTTGAGAATATTTCTATTCTATCTCTGTTTTAGGTGCTTGGACAAAGTTGAAATGTAACTCTAGCATTTAAAATTGTTTGCATTTCAGTTGTGTGGCGCACAAATGGAATCCACAGGTTGCGAAATTTTGGGATCCTGACGGGCAGTTAAAATAAAGTTTTTGTTCACATCGCACTGCTGATGTTGTGGCTCCAACCTTGTCACCAGTATGTTTTTGGATGAAAGGGGAAATGGTGTCTTTTTAATGCACTTTATGTACGTGTCAGCTAAGGAAGTGCTGACTCTCTTTGCTCTCGTCGGCACTCAATCATGACCAACAAGCCAAAATGTAACTAGGCTGCATAGAGCTTCATATTCAGGTGCTAATTCTTAGTTCTTGAGTTTAATTTGAATCCAGGTGGTTTATTGGTCCTGGACGCATTTTGTCAGACACTGTGTTCACTGAGCTGGACTTGTACTTGTTGTCGGAGTTTTTCCCTTGGCTTACATTTTTCCCTAGAACACCACAGTTTATATATAATAACTGGGAGTTGCCTCTTTGACCTCATTAAGTCATGACACTGACTCATTTAGAGTCTCCAAACTTATGTAACTACTTGTTAATTCAAAGAAGACCGCAATTAACTGTGTTTGAGGTTCAGCCAGACGCATTACATCCTCCTATGGTACATGGCAGTAAACACGTTCTTCCATGCAGCACAGCCTGCTGTAAACTCTTGGCTAATGTTTACAAACCTCTTTAGCGAATGCTGATCTCTCCGCATGTTCAGAAATGTGAGCTAGGTCCTAGAAAATGGAACCATCATGGTCCTTCCGTGGTTCCTGGTGCTTTTATGAAGGTAATGATCAATAACACAGGCACATCAGTATAGAACAGGCAACGACATACTATTGCTACTGACACTCATGATTTAACACACATCTGTATTTTTCCACTTGCACTGAATCCCAGTCATGAGTGTTATTTCTATTCTAGAAGATTGTTGGGATTCCCCACTGAAAAACCTGTTGTGCACTCATTTACTTCCTGATGGTGTGGTGCACTATGCGAGCTTTTAGGTGTGTTACCATAGGAATATTTGCATATAATCACGATCATGCGTCTTGAGAGACACACACACACACCCTTTTGTGACTGTTACTGGATGTAAATCAAAGCAGCTGTACTATTTCTTGTCTTTTTTTTGTAGAAGGTAAAAATCCTTCTTTAAAATTTAGACTGCAACAGTCCAAATGATATGTTTGACTGGGAAGTCAAAGATATTTGAATTGTAGTCTGCAGAACCAAGACGGTCACTAAAGTCCCTGTAATAGAACATGCCAGTTTGTAATTGAAGCAGTCAGCCTGCTGTTTTGTGAGTAAAATCCTCGGGCCTCTGCCAAACACTTCTCAACCCTGGGCATGCCACACATAATATTCCTACTTGCAGGGAAGAAAAGGAACATGTTCAGCCAAAGTGAAAGCAACACCCCTTTTTAATCTGCGGGTCATGTTGGGGGGAATGGGGGCAGCCTGTTTGGGGAAACAGGATTACCATAAATTCTGGCTTTGTGTCTCTGCCCATCACAGTGTCATGGCAGCTTTACAGGCTACTACAATGGGGGGGTTGAACTGGCTCCACTCCCTCTTACTGAGAGGTGCTTCTTCTTTCAACTATCTCACGTCATCATTTTGTTTTTTTTGTTTCGTCTCTGCTCACTCTTGCAGCTGATTTCGGCGTGTCTGCAAAAAACACCAGAACCTTACAAAGAAGAGATTCTTTCATTGGAACGCCATACTGGTGAGTAAGACATGACTCCATTAGAGTGTGGTATGAGTATAGGGGTGGGTCATATGGATAATGGCTGTGGGTGTTTTGTCTGTAATATGCGAATACAAACCTGAGCTATTTAAAATATATTTACCAACCCTACATGAGCTATACTGTATAAGCAGTAGATTGTTGCTTGTTGAGAACACATTTCCTGCTACCCACAATTCTTCCAGAAAACCTGAAAGACCACAATGTTGTGTATACACACCCTCAACCCCAATACCTCAACTCAAGTGCTTTAAACCTCCATTGTTGTCACAACAGCACAGTGCTCTCCTCTATACCTGAACACATTGGAAAGCCTCCACAGTGAACCTTGTTCCACACTGTTCTCCCTCGTGTGAATATGGTTGGAGCCAGTTAACCAATGACTAGAACAGGTTATAATCAGGATACCCTCCCCAGCTCAGGGAACATGCCCTCATTTGGCAAAATACTGCTTATTCCTGATCAGTCTTGGTGTATATCTTTCCCTTGAATGCACTGTTTTAGCAAAGTCAACAAGAAGCACGGCACGTTCCTTTGCACTCGAGTAAATCTTATATTCCCAAATTTGGCACCTGAAATACAAAGAAACAACTTGATTTTGAACACTAAAGTTTAGTAATCGCAGATGGTTATTTTAGGACTTTCCGTGAAATGGTGATATCAGTGTGGCATTACACTCTTAATTTTATTGAAAAGAAATGTCATGATCAAGTGTTTTTACTTTGCAGTACCTTCCGTTGGTAAATACATTTGCTGCACGTGGTCATGTCCATATTATGCACAACCATATCTCAATATCTCAGACAGGTTACAGAATGCATTCAAACATTTACACAAAAATGTTAATCATATACTAAATGGCATGAGCAGGCAGAAAGCCCTCCACTCTACAGCTTGACTATCCCCTATTAACCATGTTTTAACGTGCAGTATGCCTCAACTTAGTTGGCATTCAAGTTTGAGGAGTCGGTGTGCCCCCACACTAAGTAATGGTACCTATAAAAATGTTAATATTTGCATTCTCAGGATGGCCCCAGAGGTGGTCATGTGTGAGACAATGAAGGATGCTCCGTATGACTACAAGGCTGATATCTGGTCCCTGGGAATCACTCTGATCGAGCTCGCCCAGATCGAACCCCCACACCACGAGCTCAACCCCATGCGGGTGCTGCTGAAGATCGCCAAATCAGAGCCTCCCACCCTGGAGCAGTCACACAAATGGTATAACCAGTGTATCGTATAACATGTGCAAATTGGGAAGAGGGAGCAGGGGATATTTAACCCAGAACATGGAGGAAATGGAAATAAAGAGCTAGTGTGTACAGCTCTCTTGCACAATCCATGATTCATTAGTTTCAGCATAGAATATAATAGGTGGTGTCAACAGGGGCTTATATCTTCCTGTCTAGATTTCACTGGGTCATTGGTTTCATTCTATTACCAAATTTTTGCACACTCAAGAGTCCTGTAATCTTTTTGTAGACACTCAATGTATCACTTGTCCTCCCACTCTCTGCCTGAAGTGCATTTTGCCCTTTCCAAAACTACAGCAACAACTCAGCAGAGAGGCAGGACTTCAGCGAGTGCCAAACTGTAACTTCTGCCTTATCAATTTTATGAGTGTGAACATTCCGTAACAGTAATGTTAGGGCTGCTAAAGTGAAGTTATCGGGTGCTGAAAGGAGATTTGGGAGCTGACTCATCGTTCCCTGTTGAAAGCCTTGTTTCACGAAGCACAGCTGTGCACAGAGATGTTCCACGTGTACCAACATCACATATCTGGGAAATACTGTGTTCAAATGTTTTGATATGTTGTAACTGTGCCATCATCCCTCCCCCACTTTTTTTTTTTTCTTTTTCTTCATTCCGCTTGTTTTTGATTCATTCTGTCTTCTTGCATTCACCCAAGGTCGCAGGAGTTTAAAGATTTCCTGAGAAAAGCTTTGGATAAAAACCCAGAGACCCGTCCGACTGCAGTGCAACTCATGGAGGTAATGTGCAACTGATGCAATGTGCAATTACAACCCAGCAAATGTTTTTACAACGCTACACTTTGATATATATGATGGAACATTGTGCTTACTCTGTCCTTATCTTGCGCCTACACACATAATCTTGTATTTTAAGACCTGAATGGGAGTGTTCTCTGCCAGGGAGGTAAGTGATGCCCGGTGAAGGGCACTGGCATTTGAGTGGGAGGGGAGTAGAAGGTGATCAAGAGTGTGGAAAGAAGTGGAGCGGGCAGAGTGAGTGGGATGGGACAAAAAGTTAAACATTAAGGACTTTTTAGAAGCGGCTGTTCATGTTTGAAGCACCCTCTTAGGGCATGTAAAACATTCTGACCTTAAGGACAATGGAGGGTTTTTGTGCCAAGTGTTTATTAATTTTACAATCAAAAAACAATAATGGCACAAAGTCTTGCTAGCGACACTGGTAATAAAGGACATCGCCAATGTTTACATGTAAGTGCACTTTGACACAGTGGGGATGTGGCTAAAGGAGAGGCTGATGGTGTTCCTGGCAGTAAAACATTAACTTCTGAGGATGAGCGCTGACAAATGTTTCTCAAAATCCAGACTCCCAAGCAAGGAAAAGTGAGAGAAAAAGTGAACAGGGTGTGGATTAACGCACGAGTGCAGCATCTATTAAAATTCAGAGCCACGGTTTCCTGTCTGTATCCCACAGCTGAGGGAATGCCAACTATTTACATTCCCACCCTCAGCCAATAGTATGTCTGACTCACCCTGAGCTCGCCACCTCTGGCCAATTAGAGAGGCAGAGATGAAGCTCCTAGACCCAGGCCCACTGGGACATGTGCTCTCCGGTGGGGGGGAGACGGGTGTGGTCCAGTTTTTGGTGCCGTGCTGGAGGTTTCAGATGTTTATCATGACTGCCACTCCTAACGGCTGTCAGACAGTATTTACTGCAGCTGGTTGTGCGATGATGGCATTAAATTCTTCTGTGCAATGGATAATGAATGATGTCGGTTTACTGGAAGTTGGTGTACATGACAAGTTTTTAGGTCAGACTATTTAATGCAGTTTATTCAAGGCTGTGGAAAACAAAGTACAGGAAGTGAAAAGGAACATTATAATGAATCTTAGATGGGCTCCAGTGTGTCTTTTTTGTTTGTGTGTGTCTTTTTTGTTTGTGTGTGTGTGCCTCTCAAAACAGGAAATGAAAAGACAAAGTGTCATCTTTGCTAAGGTGGTATTGGTTTTGAAGCTCTCGCCTTGTGTGTCCCACATGTGTGCTTGTAAAGAATGTATACAAAACATGACACCGTATCAGTCATTGTGGCTCTGTGGCTGGCGGGGGACCATCAGGATGACTTGTACTCATTATACTGAATCGAACTTCTCCTCCCACATAGTTTCTCATCCTTAGTGTTTTTGGTGTAGCTTCCATTCATGTGTTGCATTGAATGCTTTTCTGTTTCTTCATCATAGCGTGTCAGTATGTTGGGTGATTTGTACCATGGGAGTATTTGGGGCTTTTTTAGTAAAATTTTTTTTTATCAGCAAGCCAGGGCTTTGTAGTGGTTTCGCAACTTTGACATGTACAGACACAAACCCACACACTTCTGTACTTGTGAGAACCCTCGCTGGAACCGTATCACTAACCGTGACAACTACGTGCCTAAGCCCAACACTTGCCTTGACCTTACACCAAACCTAATTCTAATATTAAAGGGTCATTTACACACATTTCAGCAGTTTTCGCACTCGCGAGGCACGCCTCTCCCAGGGGGGGGCGCGGAAGGTGTGAAGCAGAGAGACTGCGTGAGGTGAAAGGGACTGGTGCATGCTGGTGTTCTAAAAACAACAGGAAGTTAGTTGTTAGTTGTAGTCTGTTCTGCTGATGTAGTTGGAGACGCACACACCTGAGAATCACCACGTTTTTAAGTTTTCTTAAGTATCAAAGTAATCCTGTGATATTTGTCTGTACCTCCATGGTCATGTTGCAACAAGGACACGCTAATAGCTAATAGCTAATTCGGCACAATGTCAGACCTTTTAAAAACCCCTGTTCAGGTTTTGAGATATTAATCACCCCAGAGGTGAATAAAATTTTGCCTGTGGGGCTCGGCGCATTGAAGAATTATATTTTAAAAAGTCAATAACATCAATTTTTTTGAAAATATGTCCCTGGTTCTCTGGACGAACCACAGAACAAGCTATCAAGGTTTTTCATATTTGTCAGTAGAAAGTTCTTCCTGTGAGGTCTGGATTATACAGAGAAAGTTACTACTAACCCCAACCCTTGCCCCCAAACTTAACCTGATTATAACCTTAACCCTAAAAACAAGTCTTAACCTCCAAACTGCCTGTTGAAAAAGTGAGGACTGACCACAATTCCCACACTTTCCCAAAAATGTCCTCTCGAGGTCTAAAACTCATATTTAGTACAAATACACTGTGAAAGCATTGCTACACAGGTAACTCTGCCCTCACGCACCCCCTCTCTCTGCTCCCGTATTGTTCACATTAACCTTTCCATGCCCAGCCATGCAAGGAACGCACTGAATGTCCAGCCTCACTGCGTCTAAAGCAACGTGAAACCTAGAAGAGCGGACAGGAGCTCCAGTGAGCATCTTGATCCATAATGGCAGTAAAGACAGGGCAGCAATTCTACACTGTTTTCCTTTTTTCCCCCTTTCATATGCCTCAAGGAAAGTGGGTTTAGCTTGAGCACAGGAGGTCTGAGTTGACTTGTTAAAATAAACAGTTTGAGGCTGAAATCTCAGATGTTCACTACTTGTAGGTATTCTAATGGTGCCGGAAGGGAGTGAAAAGTAGATGCACAGATGAAATTTTGTTTTGATCCAGTAATGAATTTTACGCAACTGTGTAATCTTAGGTCAGTAGTGGTAACTGTACAAAAGAAATGTCACTATCTACTTTTCCTTGTCTTTACACTATATCCTTTTTTTTTTTTTTAGGATTTCAATCCTTTAAAAATGTCCACAAAGATGGCATTTTCCTGTTGCGATAGTTGAAGAGTAGATGGCCAACTGTAACTCTAAGTATTATTGGGGGTCCAAGCGTTTCCTCATCTCACTCTGTGCAGCCGCAGGTTTGTGTGGCTTTTAGCAGTTTGATGGCTGATCATGTTGGGGGGTGGGCGCAGGAAGTGGTGGTGGTGGTTGTTTTTTGAGTCTGAAGCAAATAATTTGAGAGCTGTGTGTCTTGAATTAGGCAGCCTGGCTCTCCTCTGCGATGGTTATTTCTATACTTATAATAACTGTTTAATCTCCATGCTGTTTTTTTTTTTTTTGTTCTACGTCCCATTATCTGCTTGAATTCGAAACACAAGAACAGTTGTATTTTTTGCGAAATTTAAAGTCTGTTTTGACAGGTGAATGGAAGAATAGTTAGTGTTGCATAAATGGAACTTAAGATCATTTGCATTGAGTAGTTCTCACCACTCTGATGCTTGTTTGTTTTTTTTAATGGGACCGCATGGGCAAAAATAAGCATTAACAATACGAACACCCTCTTGTATCTTAAATTTCAATTTGACATTTAAACAATTGCATGTATGTGTGTGTGTGTGTGTGTGTGTGTGTGTGTGTGTATAGCAGTTTTTTACAAATGTCATGTTTACAACATTATCCCCGCTGTGGTGTAATAAAAGGTTAGTTGGCACTCAGCGTTTACACTACCTGACTCATTAAACAATAGCTGACTGTTGTTTGTCATCGGAGAAGTTAAAAGCTGAAGCCTAATGCCTTGTCCTCGAGGAAAAGCCCCTGCACACAAACAACTGTGATCTCACACACACACACTCTTTTACTTCATGGTCCAGCACCACTTGTAGCCTTTTCCCATTGTCAGCTGTTCCAATTAAATTACACAGTAGTGCAAAGCATCTGAATAATACATGGTCAGCCTTGTATCCCAGCTGCACTCAACTTTTAATTTAGCTTTTTATTCCCCTTGCCACTCGACTTATTACTGCCTGGTTTGCACCCTGGCCAAGTGTACATTTTCTCTTTAGCAGTCGCAGTACTAAACATGGCTGGCTATTTTTAGGACATTCACTGTTGTCTACTTAAACAGTTATCTGTATTTACAGTAGTTTCACATTCTTAACTGAACTTTCACACCTAATTGTTTTGTTTCACTCTAGAACTTTTACTACTGTAGTGGCTTATTAAAAGGCCAGAAATCAAAGTACAATAGTCCAGTACTTGTAGCATCCCTCGAGCAATAGTCTTGTGGTCTGATGATACTCGGATCCATGGATAATGTGTTGTTTCCTTCCAGCAACTGTTTTTATGGTTATAAGGGTGTTTTTATCCTGTGGTCACATTTTAGCCTCTCTCCCTCTTTGCACAGGCAACAGCCAAATGCTGTGCAGTGGATGTTTACAAGCTTATTTATGCTCATAATACGACGTATAAAATTAAATGCAAGGGGGGGAGAACAAGAAGTAATAATTAACCATCACTCCTCTGTCCTTTGTGTCCAGCACCCTTTTGTGAGATCCGTGACGTCTAACCGCCCGTTGCGGGAGCTGGTGGCCGAGGCCAAGGCTGAGGTCATGGAGGAAATTGAGGACAATAGAGAGGAAGGCGAGGAGGACGACGCCATGGAGCTCGCTGCGGTACCAAACCTGGATATTTTTATTTTCTTCTTTTCTGTCCCTTCGTTTTCTTCTTTATCATTATTTTGTTTCCAAAAGGACAGTGGGGCAGTCCCGTTTTCGTCCTGTAGCATTTCTTTGAAAGGTCTGGTGGCTTTAAGCTGTTGGGTTGTGATTCGGACTCGCAAGGTGAATAATGGGACAGCAAGTGTTTGTTTTTATTGTCACCAGACGACGTAATTAAGTTGCACATGATCACACAAAGGCATGCACTTACCTGCGCATGCACCCGTGCCCCAAAAAGCACATGTATTCTGCCTCAACTGTCCACTTCCTCTACTTTAAGTCTTTGCTTGTTGACCCTTTTTTGAACATTTTTTTTTTTTTTGGGTAAGCATAGCCTTCCTGCCAAAGGACTGAAGGTCCATTCTGCAGAAGCCATTTAGAAATCCGCAGAGGGCATAAGATTAGAAGTTGAGTGCAGTTCACCACCTGCCCTCAGCACAAACAAAGGCACAGAAACCGGAATCCTGGCGTTCACCCACACCCACACATGGTTAAATATAGGTGCTGCCTTCAGCCTCGCTGCTGGGTAGAAATGCTGTCACCTCACAAGCCCTAATGGGAGTACATTTTTTTTTCTTTTTTTTTTTAAAGGTTGGACATTGTTCCGTTGCTCTTCTGTGACCATTAACTAAAGGCAGACGGTTTACTGTACACCAGTGACCCACAGTGATAAGATAATCCTTTACTGATTATTCGGGTGTTGCAGCAGCACAAATATAGATGGAAGTACTCGGACGATTCTAGAGATACACTTGCAAACGCGAAGCTGGGACCAGACAAATGTGTTGGTACATAGATGTTTCTTCTCATTGTGAAGATGAATGTTTGCCTACTTATCTCTTACTCCCCTAATGTCAACAGTTAGTGTGATGTCCTCCAAATGTACTGAGCTGAGTAACTTTGCTCCAGTGCAGTGAAATTGCAGTGTGAAACTTGGCTAAGCGGTCATTGCTGCAGAGTTTCTTGTACTGCCCTTTCCAGACATCTTGTGAATGAAACATTGGGGTGGGGGGGGTCTAAGTTTGAGTTTCTGTATGAGGTGCTGTTTTCTTTATGCACCCAGGAATCCTGCTCTGTTTACTGAAAAGAAGACCCATCATTTCCTCTGTGTCAGGGGATTTCCAAGATAAAACCCACAATGAGGGTTTTAAACACAAAATGTTAAATTCATGAATTGGGTTAATTACTACTGTGCTACTTTTAGTCTGGATTTTTGAGTTGCAAATATATGGTACACAGCCAGAGTCGTTTGCTGAGACATTAGAGAGGCCGAACCTGACCATAAAGCTGTCTGATGGTATTGTTTACCTCTAGTGGAAGACAGCAGAGAGGTATTTCGAGAAGCAGACTGGCAATAATTAGAGACTGTAGAATTCCCACGTCTAACACGCATGTCTGGAACTTTCTGCAATTAGATTTAAAACGATGAAAATGGCCTCTTTCTGCAAATGTAATTGTTGCAGAGACTCGATAGTTTCCCTTCTGGTTGCTGATGTTTTCAGATGTTAGTCAATCATTGAGTTAGTGTTATTAATTTATTCTTTTGAAAGTTTAAGGGGGCTGGAGCCGATCCCAGCTGACATTGGGTGTCAGAGGCGGGGTTACAGCCTAGACTGGCTGCCAGTCAATCACAGGGCTGACAAATATGGACAAACACTCGCACCTATGGGCAATTTTGAATCATCAATGAACCTAACCTGCATGTCTTTGGATGGTGGGAGGAAGCCGGAGAAAACATGCAAACTCTAGTTTAAAATTATTTATTTTTATTGATGACTTTTAGAGTGTTAAAGTTATCTTTAAGCTGCTTCTGGGATGTGACCTTTTATTTGGGTTCTTATTGGCAATTCTATTCAGAACTTCCTATTGCATTTTTGTTATACAGTATTTAGTGTTGGGATGGATGTGGCAATATTAAATTGGAGTCTGTGGTAATGAATGTCTTAAATTGAACTCTATGATCCCTGCAGAAACTCTGTTTCTGGTTAAATAAAAAGGAAATTTTTCTTTTAAATGCTTACAAACCAAGAGGACTATCCACTGCAAGTGTTCAGCAAGAATCACACATAATTCTGTCAGCCATGGTTTACACTGGCTTTTCACCTCTGTAATTATTATTGTTAAAAACATTAGATAACCATCTCGGCCACAGTGAGAAGTAGCAGTGCTGGAGTCCAAGCAGGAATGACTGCATTCCTACTAAAGCTAAGGATTAAGGTCCCTTCACTGAAGGTGAGACACCTGAAGGCCTTCAGAAATTAGCGTTTGGGCCAAAGCCAAAGGTTGAAAACATTAAATCTTGCATAAAGCAGGAACGTCAGCGCTCTATCAGGCAGAGCGGAAGGTCGCACTGAGCCACACAGCACCCTGCCATTCAAGAGACACAGACGATACAACCCACATTAACTTTCCTGCTGAATCTTTTCATCGAACTGACAAACATGAATGTCTTGTCATGCAACTTGTTGAACGAGTGACCAAACAAAGTGGAAACAAAGAGGAAAACGTGCACTGCTAATATCAGTTTGCAGGCTTGGCAGCGGATTAGCTGCTCAGCAGATAAAAACGGCATGTAAATGTCCCGGCATTTCAGTTCGGTTATACTCTGGTGTGGTCCGTTAACTCTTCAATACCAATAACAACCCATGACATGTAGTCTGCAGTGAAAGTAAAAAAAAAAAAACCACATGGACATTATTTTTGACAACAAAAAGGGATGACCCAATGAGATTTCAGTAGGCCTTTAACCACCAATGACAATCAGTGTATAACATCTCTCTTCTCCCTTCTCCTCCTCATTCCTTTAGTCTCCAGGCAAGGAGCCATGCCAGACCAGTCAGACCAGTTTGGAAGGAGACCAATCTCTGGACACTCCGAGCCCCACCACGCCCTCCCCAACCACACTTGCCCCAACCACACCCATACCTGTACCCAGGAAGGGAGCCGAGTCAGATGCACCAACAGAGGAACAGCCAGGCTCCGTCATGGCCATCCCTGTTCCCGTACCACGGCAGAAACTGCCTTCAAAAGATTCAGAGGAGCTGGGCGACAAACTGGCCGATGAAGTCACTCTTGAGTCTGAGAAATCTGAGAGCGAGGCCTCGACCAAGACCTCCAGCTCCGATTCGGGGATCGAGGATGGGAAGAATACCCCCACATTGGAGGAGGAGAAGGTGCTCTTTGAAGTTTTTTAGATTTAGAAAATGAAATATGACAGTATCTATCCATGGTTATTAGTAAGAATTGACTGTGGTGTATTTAAATATATTTGTTTTAGTAATAATACTAATATTCATTTTAAGGTTGCTGTGGAGACCCCAGAGACAGAACTGCCTCCATCTCTCCCCAAGCACGAGGCACCGGAGGAGCATGCTGACATCATCATAGACTCAACAGACCCAGAGGGGCCCAGGATTCATGTGGCCGAGGAGAAGAGCAACGTTGTGGTTAACGGAGGCTTACCAACTCCAAGCCCAAGTCCCGCTGTCACTCCTACAGCCACCCCTGCTCACTCTTCTGCCCCTACCCCAGTACCCACACCCCGTTCTGGGCCAGATGGCAGCCTAACCAAAGGCACCCCAGAGCCGACATCGACGGGAGGAGACGCTGAGACTGGCTCACCTTATATCAACGGAGGGATTATCAACAAGCGGTACTCTTATTCGGGCAGCATGGCCTCCGAGAGCATGGACATGTCGATCCACAAGGAGAACATGTCACTGTCTGCAAGGGTGAGTGGACGTGACGCAAAACTCTCTCTACTTTTGAAGAGCTTTTTACTGAGTACCTAGTAAGCAGCAGTGCTCTGTCCTGTAATAGTATTCCTTCTTATTTAAACCACCACAATGAAAATGGCTTTACATAATGGTTTGTTGATGCAGGGAAGATGAATGAACCCGGGATATAGACGTACACTTTATTCAGTAAAGTGCTTCAGCAGTATGTGTCTACAGCTCCCTGCATCTGTAGGAAAACCCCTCCTTGGAAAAACTTTCTCGGCACCCACAGAGGAACTGAAAGTGCATTGTGTTGTGTTTTGGGGTGTGGGTGTTAACCATCTGGAACAGAGGATAGCCTGTCTTCCATTAGGCTTTGCACTACTCTGTGCATTCAGGGAGGATACGGAGAATGATGGTAGTTAATGATCTTAAACCCAAAGTTTTTCTTTTAAATTGGTTTCAATTCATGGTGAACCTGGATTTTTTTGTTTGGTTGTTTTTCTGTGAATCTGGGCTGAATTATTGACATACACTTTTTTTTTAATATAATAAAAGACCTTTGTGAAAAGTGGAAACTGAATCTCAGACGAAAACAATCTCTTTTACGTTTAATGGGGTTTTAGAGGTTCATAAGCCTGACGGTCCCACTGAGGGAGGGAGAGAAGAGAGGGACCATTTTATCATTAGATGCCGAGCTTTTCTGAAGCAAAATATGTGACATTTTCCATTCATCAGGACCAACAGCTCCCTTTGTGTGGGCACAGTTCAGTATTCACCAGTGTGTACCGAAGTTTCTATGCGGCTCATTGTCACCCTGCTGCTGCTTCTGGAGGCTTACGGACTGACCACGACTGAAATCCTATTAACTGCGTTAAGCAGTGTCTGTCTGTGGTATGTTGGGTTTTTCTAGAACAGATAATTCAGCAGGCAACTCGGCCAGCAGCCTGCGGTGAGAGTGAATGGGCTTTCTGTGTGTGTGTGTGTGATGGATGATAGGAAGATAACAGTCACATAGAGCCTCGAACGCAAACAACGCAGCTGAGCTACAGAACGACCCACGTGTCCTCTGATTATAGTGCCAGTGTGCACTTCATAACAGTCAAACACACAGGCACGTAGATGTATTGCTATTGTAAATGTGTCAGTTGGGTAGAAAGAAAGGGAATCAACAGAGCGGAGCAGAACGGCGTAAAAAGTAGCGTCCAGTAGCTGTCACTGTGGCAGTAGCCTCGCACAGACTTGCATGTAGTCTGTCTGCTCCGCTGCAGAGGGTTCACGATGAAACCGCACAAACCAAATTCTTCTCGCACTTTGGTTCAGTCTCCGCTCCTCATATATAAACTATTTATAAACCAGGAAATTACGACATCCAGGGTTTGAGCTAGCCAGTGTTTGCAGCGCAAACCCTGCCTGTCTTGTAAATATTGTCCATGGAGGCTGATTTAGATAGGGGACACTGGAAATGTAACAACACAGCTTTGTTAGCCATAACAATTTAGTTCAATTATAAGGTGTTGGTCATGATTTGACTCAAACATGGAATGTATCACATAGTATGACATTCCTAAAGCGTTGTTGGATTGGCCTGTGCTGTCTTGCCCATACCTCCCCAAAATTAGAGTTTGTTCAACTTTGATCTGGGCGCAAAGGAGGAGCTCACGGGCCTGTTCTTGGTAGGCCCATGCTCGTGGTTTGGTTAAAACCTTGACTCTCCAAAGAGACTGCTCCAGTAACTAGGAAAACATTTCTCAACCAGCGCAGCTACAGGTCCTAATGTGAAAACCAACCAAATTCACTGTAGATGAAGTAGACTTTCACCAAGCATTGTCGTAAAGAGTATAAAAAGCCAAGTCACTGTCGTAATTGCTGGATGAGGCTGTGCCGATATTGGACACATCCGGCGCGACGCTCCCTATTACAGTGACAGATGTGGCATCTTGCTGCTTATTACAGTGGAACTAGATTGACAGGAATATTTGCGCCTTTGTCAACACACGTACACCCACAGGTACCTCTTTAGCGGCCGAATTGCAGTGTGGGTAACGTAGGCGCCAGGTTTTGATGGGAAAGAAATGCCTGGAATAAAAAAAAGCAAAATCAGTGAATAACTTTTAACTACTTTCAGTGCACTCTCGCACATGTAGTGACTCGTGCACACAAGTGGAAGCAAAGATTTGTCTTGTAGTTAAGGTCTGATTAAATCTAATGTCATCCTTTTGACCTTTGTCCCTTTCTGTCTGCCTCTCAGGACTTCTCGAGTAAGACTCTGAAGCGGACCAGGAAGTTTGTTATTGACGGTGTAGAAGTGAGCGTGACCACCTCTAAGATCATAAAGGACGATGAGAAGAAAGATGAGGAGATGAGATTCCTGAGGTATGTAGATGACTCTGTCTAGATCCGTGTGTTCTGCAGAGTTAGACATGTGCTGTCCATGTCTCCGTCTCTTGTTTCTTTTCGTTTTGTTTTAAAAAATGTCTTTTCATTTTCTGTTTTCATTCTTGGTCTGCTCGTTCCTCGGCTCAGAGTGAAGTCTGTACAGTGATAACTGGCCTGTTGGATGTTGCTTTTACTCCACATGCTATTTCAGGCATCCTGCTCTTTTGGGCTTTGGCCCCTTGAGATTTGAGTTTACAAATATCCAAACTGTTATGGGAAAAAGACTAATTTAGGTAAAGGTTTCTTTATATACAGCCCATGATTTCAAAGTCTAGAAGTTCGAAGGATCCCTGAAGTTTCATGTGTTGCCTTTGTGTTTTAATGAACAATAAAACACTGCCTTTGAAGCCATTAGGATTTTCTGGTGCTTTACTCATGCCATCTAGTGGTAGGAATATGACTTAGCATTCATAACAAGAGTAATACCAACAGACTTGGAATCTTAAAGCTTTTTTGAAGCTGCTTCCCCTTCCATGGCGTGAAAGCTACACTTTCCAGTGCAAGTTTATTAACTTCTCATCTGGCTTGACAGTCGAACACTGTGGCTTAGAGAAAAAGGATCATTTCTGATATTTCCCCCATTTTAGACGACAGGAGCTGCGTGACCTCCGTTTGCTGCAGAAGGAAGAGCACCGCGCTCAGGCTGTTCTCAATGCCAAACTGGAAACGCAGCGAGAACAAATGCAGAGACGCTTTGACCAGGAGATGAATGTGAGTCATGGCCACACACACGCTTTATTAGTACACCGAGCAACATGTAATGCAGTCCAACAGCCATGCAACGAATCCCACAGCTGTGAATATGTTCAGCGTTTCTTGTTGAACTTGATGGTTTATTCATGTGATGATTGGCAGGAGCAGTGGTCACGACAGACACATAGTGTTGTTTAAAGCTTAAAGTGCATTTTGTTTCCTATTGGTGTGTCCCAGACCAAGAAGAAGCACTACGACGTGGAGCTGGAGAGCCTGGAGAAGCACCAGAAGCAGGCTGTTGAGAAGATGGAGGCAGACCACAATGTTAAACTCAAGGAAGAGACCAAACGCATCAAAGCAGACCAGGAACGCGACTACCACAAGTTCCAGGATCAGTTAAAGCACAAGAAAAAGGAGGCAAGTAACAGCTGAACACCAGCTGAAGTTCTTGTTTTCATTTGTTAAGTCCAGTTAAATGACAACAGTATGTTCTTTTCAAATATTTAGGTAAAACAATCTGTTGATAAGATGCCCAGAAATCAGCGTAAAGAATCCTTGAAGCAGATGATGAATTCCTTTCAAGAAGGGAAATTAAAAGAGGTACGTTCTTTGGTCATGGACTCGTGGTATTTTCATGCATACTTGGCTGCTTTTGAAACATGTCAGGTAGTGAGAATTCATGAAACATTGCTTTTCGGGAATCACCTACACAATAAACCTCAGTCCAGTCAAACTTTATAGTAAAGACTTGACTTCTACAGTCGTAGCTCCTCTTCAGCCGCTCCTTCCCTCCTCCTTCATGTCTTTCTGTTCTACGTTTTAGGAGAACACCTTCTTGGCATCTCAGAAGAACCACCTGGACACCACGCTGATTAGAATCATCTCCAACAACAAGAGGGAGATTGCAGAGATGGAGAGGGAATGCCTCAACAAGAAACACCACCTAGTCAGAGGTACAGCATCCGTTGGACAACGCACCGCCTGCTCGAATGACACCCAAGTCTTATTGTTCTTAGCCCAGCCCTGTTTAGTTTAGTTTAGTTGTGTAGCGTTGACATATTGTGTAACTCATTTCTTCTGCCTCCTCCTCTTTGATTAGAGCGCGAAGCTACGATATGGGACATGGAGGAGAAGAACCTTTATGAAAAACACCAGTTATTGAAGCAGCAGCTGAAAGACCAGTACTTCCTCCAGAGGCATCAGCTTCTCAAAAAACACGAGAAGGTAAATCGGCAGATTGCAACTCCTCAATATGTTTGCACCCACCATTCTACACCCATTTACCTTAGGGTTAACTTATGTGTGATCGCATGTCAAAATCACGTCGAGTCAGAGATTTAACATTCCTGTGTTCTTCAGCGCTTCCACCTGTGTGCTTGTTCAATACTGTCGAAGCATATATTCCATATTCCCTGCATGCACATCAAACAAACGTGACTATGTGTCTGTTTTCGGTGTCCCTGCAGGAGCAGGAGCAGATGCAGTGCTACAATCAGCGAATGATTGAGATTCTGAAAGCTCGGCAGCAGCAGGAGAAGAACCGGCTGCCTAAGATCCAGCGCGGCGAGGCCAAGACCCGCATGGCCATGTTCAAGAAGAGTCTCCGCATCAACTCAACAGGCAGCTCCTCAGAGGACCGCGAGAGGATCAAACAGGTCAGTGCAGCGCTGGTTTTCTCACTCCATATTTAACCATCCATATCATCATTTAGTAACGCACTCCCTTTTTGTCTCTTAGTTTTCCCAGCAGGAAGAGAAGCGGCAGAAGGCGGAGAGGCTCCATCAGCAGCAGAAACACGAGAACCAGATGAGAGAGCTGATTGGCCAGTGTGAAAGCAACATCCGAGAGCTGCAGCAGCTCCAGGTGAGCGAGGGGCAACGCTTACTCATCTTTTTACTCATTCTATCCCTTTGGTTTGCATCACAGCTCCTGGATGAGCACAAGTGAATGGCCTGCAGTTGCTAACGAGCTCGTTTTGTGTTACAGAATGAAAAGTGTCACCTGTTGATTGAGAATGAGACTCAGAGGCTCAAGCATTTGGACGAACAACACAATCTGCTGATGAAGGAATGGCGGGATCAGCTGAAACCCCGAAAGAAGGTACATGTTTCCTGTCACAGCGCTGTTGCAATGTGGGTGGACCACTAGCCTGGCACCTTCTTTGTGTAATCTGTACACAAACAAATGTAAAAACGACAAGTTGTGGTTTAAGTTGGGGTCACACGCTGCAATTTTTTCGCAATCATACTGTAGGCCAGTGACTTCCTGGAGTCTCGTTTCTAAGCTAAGCTGATTTCATCTCCTCTGGCTCCAGCAATTATACAGTAATAAAATCCCACACGAGTGGTATCATCACCCTCTTAGCAAGAAGGCGAATAAGCATATTTCCCTAAACGTCCCAACTATTTCTTTAACTTTATCAGCGTGTATGCAAGAATCCTGAAGTTAAATTCCAGACCTTTTTTAAGGCCTTCCCAACATATTTTAAGATGGCAACGCCATTTACACATTTACAGTACTATACCAAGAGTTATTAAAACTTGTCTCTTATTGTCCATATTTGTTCTGCTCGCATCATATATTTCCGTTTTCCTTAAAACACAATATAATTGTTGCTATCTTGGTGTGGGAATATTCCACTGGGACACATGTAAGTAAAGTTTACATCCCTCTATGCAAGCGTTGGTCAGGTAATCTTATACATATTTTGGTTTCCTTCCTTCTCCTCCAACCCTCCTAGACCCTTGAAGAGGAGCTAAACATGAAGAAAAGGGATCAGGAGGCTTTCTTCAGGATGAGTGAGAGTTCGGATTGCCCAAATCCAAGTTCGCCCAACAAACTCTCCAAGTTTGTGCCTTACCAAGACTCTTCGACCACATAAAAGCAGCTGCTGTGACATTGCACAATATCTCCTGGCCACTGTTGGCACCGATACGTAACCATGAACCCACAGGTGTTACGAATGCCTGCTGCCGGTTTTAACTAGCTTTGCCAGTCCCCCCCCCCCCCATGTTTCTTTAATGTTTTAGTGAATATTTATGTTTTAACTCATGTTCTATGGTTTGTCTTTGGAAAAAGTGTTGTAGTATTTGATGGATTTAAAACTCATGTGCTTCACATGACTTGGTTGCATAGTATCTGTCATCCCATAGTGTTTTTAATTTCCTTTTTCTGTTCATCTGCTTCTTATTGCTCATCAGTGAAACATGAGGGTAATAGGATACAGTGGCAGATACAGTTTGGGTGAGCTCATTAAAACTAATTATGTCTTAATGAGTAAATATCTAAGGGGGGGAGGGGGAGAAACACTTGTTTGTAAGAAGTAGTTTGTGGTCTTTAAGCACCCAGCAAGGGGAATTTTCTTTCTGCATGAGTTTGTTTCTATGAAAGCTGGCCAGCCAGTAACTAAGCACTTTTTGTTTAACCCAAATTACCAATGCCGTCTTCCAAATATCATGACCAAAAAACAATAATTTACCAACCTTTTTTCCCATTTCTGGATGCCTTGGCTCATTTTTGTCAGTCAGAAGCATGTCATATAGCAGTTAAAGTCTGCCTTTATTTATTTTTACTGATAAAGCAAAATAACCATATAGAGATTTATGATAATATAAATATTTTCTTTTTTTAACCAACACCCATAGTATGAAAGGGGTGCTTATTATTTTGTATCTTGTTTGAAATGGGGGATGAGGCTAAATCCAAATCAGAATTTGATAAGTTTCTTTTTAAATGATTATTTAGGAATGAGGTTTTTAACAGATGGGGACTAATTGTTGCTATTGTGACATCTGTTCGTTCTTTTTGTTTTTTCTTACTGTACAATCGGTCACACTGGATGGGAACTGACAAAGCCAAAGATAAATACTGTTGTTCTGTGAAGGATGTTAGGTAGGGGGTTTAAATTTAAAAAAATGTATTAAGTGTTTAGTTGTTATACCATGTGCAGTAAATGCGCTGCCTGCTAACCAAAGTGCAATATTACACGTACGTTCTTTGCTATGCTTAAAGATGTTTATTTTTCTTAAATATTACCTTCCTTTGCACTGAGGGGGAATAATATGAAGACTTTAACCCCAAAAATAGATGTCTCAACCTTAGTGAATGAAACGGCATTGCTTGAAAATGATTCCATCTTCATAATCTTTTAGTACTTGTGAACATGACCCTTTATAACATTTTTAAGGGAGTGCAACAATTAACTCTGCTGTAAGATGCCTCTGTTTTATTCTTAAACTCAGTTTGCAGCTGAGGAACTTGTTGAGTTTTATTTTAAATTTTTTTTAAGAGCAGTCTGGCCTGCATATTTACATTTAAATCAGGTCAGCAGTCAGGTACAGCTTAATCTCCCCCCCCCAAAAAGTATTTAACTTTGTTGTAAAAATTATTTTTCTGTCGTGTTTAATGGCTCCATGTATGCCTTCCTCTCGGCCTCAGTTTACATGGCATCGTTTGTATGGAGGGGTTGTGAGTGTGAATGATACTGTATCAGAAAGAACCACTGTTGTATAGAACACTTAATAAAGGCAGATTTTCTAATTACTGAACTGTTGCATAGGCTCTTTCTAATAGTGGTAACACATGATGCTATATCAAGGCCAGTCTTACATTTGTATGTCCATCTTCTCAATCTGAAATTGGAAGACCACTAAGAAGAGCAAGGCAAGAGGAGGATCACCTGTACGTTACGGTAATTTTCAGCCAAGTACCCGTGCAGACCTTTTGTCATGTCCTAATTTTCTGGCTCCCTCAACACCTGCAAGAATACACACCATGTAAGAGAAGCTGAGAGGACCAGACAGTTTGGAGCCCTGAGAAAACACTAGGAGCACCGAGGAACTGTGCTATCTGAGGTGGGTCACAACGAAATGTGTTTAAACCTACATCCAGTTGTTTGTTTGGCCACATGGAGGAAGCTAAAAGTTGATGTGGCTAACTACTTACACATCCCAAAGACACAGGGCAACATTGGCATTTCTGTCTACCTGTACTACAATTTTAGCTCTGCTTTGGTCTCCAACCCCTGAGGGGAAATAACATGGCTCTTCAGCTGCTCTACGGTGTTTTCTAGCTTCTTGATGATAGGCAGGATGTTAAAGTGGGTTTATCCAAGTTTTTCCTATAGAAACAGCTGGGTAGAGGTCGACAAGCGGTGAGACTATATAAATAAAATCTAAAGCACACAAGTTGAGGGGAGCGACAGTCTGTGGGTTCACTACAAGCAATTCCTTTTACATGTAGTCATGTAAAAACTAATAATGGTGTTAAAGGTGCCCTGTGAAATGTTCTCAGACAAGTTACATTTGCCTTGTCTTACTGGCTGGCAGTCTTTTACTTCACTGCCTTTGCATGCTTGTTTTTAAAAAAACAAACGTAGCTCAATAGTGCTACAAAACCTCTACAAGGTACCTTTTTAATATTAAAACACATTGGTGCAACAAAAGAATACTCTAGCCTTTACCAGTTTTTTTTTTTCTTGGGATCTTTTGAAATACCAATTGAAACACAGTGACAGTTGAACTGAAAAATCTGAAACTTTTATTGACTTGGTAATGAAAAATACATGGCAAAAAAGTAAATAAGATGACAATACTGACATGATGGGACAACCCTTTTTGACTTGCACTGTACCTTCCTGCCTTTTGTCCACACACAATATACCCGAACAATGTAATTTTATATATATGTAAAACTTGCTCCTTTTTTTCTAGTTGGTAACATACTGTAATTTCTGTATAAAACATGATGGGGGGAGGTGGAATAATGTAGCGGCTAGAAGCAGAACAGCGCTAGTGTTGGAGCTTGCAGCCTTGTCCGAATTGTCGAACCACGGAAATATTTTCCAACTTCTTATTTAGTAAACCTAACACTTGATGACATCAGCAGACAGCTGTTTCACATAGTTTTGAAAAAACAAAACCTTTTATTTCCTCTAATTATCCAATCCCATAGATGGACCAACCAAATTCCTCCATGGCTCTTCTTCTAGTCCCGTCATCAGTACAGAATAAAATGCTTAACAGATGGACCATCAAAGAAAAGTGACGACAGCTGAAGGATATGCCTCATTTCTGTACAATAAAAATAATTTGCTATACTGACCATGCTTGAGACCAGTCAAGCCTTAATGTAAAACACTGTTTTTATACAATGGTCATACTTTGCTGTTTGAGCACCAAACTTCGGTTAAGAACAGATTGTACACTTACAATACTGTAAATCATTGCACAAATCACTGTAGATCTCCAATTTCATCCGGTGCAGATACACAAAGCACGCTCTGCGAGTCACGTTTCACGATGCTTACTTTTGGGTGTGAGAACATGATTATGTGAAAATTCTTTGAGAGCGCTTCTTTTCACCTTGTCAATTTGGATGTTCTAGCCTCATCTTTACATTTGTTAGAGTATAAAAAGAAACAACATGGCTAATACAAACTAATAAAATCAAGAAATAAACTGCACTGTGGCATCCCTCTGCTACCTTCCGCGTGTGCAAACATTAAACTTACCTCATCTGAAATGACTGACAAAGTGCACATCTGTTACAAGTCACTGCAACATTAGTTATGCAGTCAATGAAGAAAAGCATTACAATGGCACAAAAACTAATATGCATGTTTCGAGTATAAACAGCACTTCTACTTGGCAGAGACATGTTTTTTTAGTTATTGCTAATAGCACTTGAAAGCCCAGACGTAGCCACTGACGCCCCCTACTGCTGGGGAAAGACTGACTGGCTGGATGTGAACATCTAGTGTAGTTTCCTGTGATATAGAGTTTAGATATTTAGTCGACGGTTTTAACATTCCAACAAGAACTATGTCTACAGTTGCATACAGTCTATTAAGCACTGAAGCACTTTGCATATAATATAGAGGCACCATATCATAGAAGGCATGGGTGGACATACATTTCATGTAAGCTGTAGATTTAAAAAAACAAAAGTAAACATTACAAGACCCAACAAGGTCATGTGTTATTGCTGGTTCAGTTTAAGTAAAACGATCTTATCAAAATGAAACATAACAAATGTGTCAAAAGTACCTATAAATTAAAACAAAATGCTAAGAAGCTACAAAGTAGTGATATTTTGTTCATTTAAATACTTAGTTTGTATATGTATTCATATGGTGATGGGTTTGAAAGCATATCCGCACTAAGGTTTCTTGCTCAGGTAATTTGAGGGGATCCAGCCCTCAACCTCTTCTCCTACATTTTTACAGAACCACCAGCCGCTGCCGGTTTTTTCCAGAACCTCAAACACTGTACCCACCTTGAAGCTGGATGTGTTTTCATCCCCTTCAAAGTCTGCCACAGCTAGATACAGCTCATCCTTACTGGGCTCCTTGAGTAGAGGTGGAAGCTTGTCCTTGGGTGGGCCGGGCTTCTCGCTCTTCAACTGGGGCTTGGGAGGAATCGGGACTCTGTTAACTTTGGGCTCTTCTTTCTCTTTGTTTGGAGGTGCCAGAACAAACCCTTTGGGTTTCGGGGGAGGAGGTCTGCTGAGTTGGGGTGGTGTGGCCTTGGGAATGTCCCGAGATTCTTTTAGAGCAGGTGGAGGCTTGAGCTCGGTTGGACTGGATGGGTTCTCCTTCTTTGGAGGAGGAGGTCTCCTTGGAGCCATGGTGGGGGGTCTCTGAGGGGGTTCCTTGTGGGGAGGCACTGCTGGTTTTGCAGTGGGGGGTGAGCTTTCCTGGCTATGACCATTAATGTGTTTTGGGGGGAGCTTTGGCTCGTCACAGTGCTTACCGTTATTGAGAGCAGGGATATGGATGGGGGGGCAGCTAGGAGGTGGACTGGGTTGGGAACCATTTGCTGCTGCTGAGGTGTCATTCTGATGGTTTACCTCAGCTGACGCAGAGCCAAGATCTGCAGGTTTTGCCGGCCTCAGCTTGCTTCTCAGGTTGGTGATGTCTAGTTTGTTCTCTGCTGGAGGATCTGGCTTGGCAGCTGGAAGGGGTTTAGGTCGGACCACTGGCTTTGCCTTCATAAGCACTGCAGGGCCAGCTGCCTCCGGTTTCTCCTCCTGCGCTTCTGATTTGGGTTTTGGTGGCTGTTTAGGTACAGGTTTCAGATTAAACTTCTTCACCTCTTTGGCAGAGATCTTGTGGCCACATTCAAGACCCATCTCATTCCGAAGGTGAAGCGGTTTGCTCTTATCTTCTTTCTTGGTCTCTGGTGGTTTGTCCTGTTTAAAGGGAGCCGTCTTGGGTGGAACCATCGGCACGATGACCAAAGGAGCTGGGGGTTTTGGGGGCAAAGGTTTGGAATGATCAGATCTCGGTTTGTCTGCCACCTCCACTTCAAAGCTCTTGTTAATGGACTCCCTTCGAGGTGGCAGAGCTGGTTTCTCCTCGACTGGCGGGGCAGTTGGGGCTGGAGGCAGAAGCCCAGGGGCCCCTTTGCTGGCACTGGACTTCCAATCTCTCAGCTTAGGCCGTGCACAGGATTCAGGGGCTGTGGTTGGCTCATCTGGTAAAGGCTTGGACCAGCTGTCATCTGTGCCTGAAACATTTGAAGAACCACCATCCTCCAGTCTCAGCTTCTCCATCTCATTGGGCAGCGGGGCCAGGAAATTAGGTCGCAAGGCATTACTGGTCTTCTTATACTTGTCAATAAAGGTGGCAGGGGCCCAGCCCTCTTTTTCATCTATCTGGATGTACCACCAACCACTTGCATTCTTCTCAATCACCTATAACGCATATAAATACAGACATTTACAAATCTCTATTCAATACAAATGTCTTAATACAACTTCAAGAAGTGCCTGACCCACCTCAACTTTGACTCCGGCTTGAAAGCTAATACCATCAGGGATGGTGGTCTGGAAGTCTGCTATGGTGTAAAACTCTTCCTCAACCTGAGGAGGACCGGGCGGCTTGGGTAGGTTTGTACCACGTGGCTGTGGAATGAGAGCGAGACACACAAACGGGTTAAGTCTTCCAATACAGCAGAATCACCAGTATGTCAAATGGAGATCTGAATAAGATATCTTACAATGGTAAGATCTCTGCGTGGAGGAGGTCTGTGTCTTGTTCCTACTTCTGTAGAGAGAAAAGTCATTAAACCAATCCATCATTTTAAGTACATTTGCAAAGCGGTAGTGCACTACAACATTCTTGCTTTTAGGTTTTCATTTTTTTTTTTTTAAATTGTGTTTTAACACATTTCAAAGCTGTCTGTCTATAATGTAAAACTAAATAATGCCAGGATATGTAAAGTGTTGCAGCAGAAAAATTTACTTTTGTCAGAAAGAAAAGAGAGTCTGTTTTCTTTATGGCCGTTGTCTCGGTTCTCTCTGGCTGCATTGTTTTGCTGCTTGGAAACCCCGTCTAGGTCATTGGTACTGGAGTGAACAGCAGCACCAGCTGACTGCTTCTGGCTCTGGATGTCAGTCTTCTTCAGGTAGGAGGCTGGAGCCCAGCCCTCACGACCCTGGTACCTGAGAGGAGGAGAGATGTACAATCATTGCTTCAGGTGAGAACACTGAAAAGACTGACTGACTGGGAGTCTGTACAATGAGATCAATCAGTTAGTATTGTCTTTCCACATCATCTAAGATCTGGTGTTAACCCATGTATTTTTAATACATTCACTTCCTCTCTTTAGTACATTTTTTATATGTTCTATTCCAGAGTTAATGTCATTGATTTTATTACCTGATCTTCCACCAGCCTTCCAAGTTCCTCTGAATCACCTCGACAATCATGCCTCTCTCCAGGTCAATCTCATCCTCATCCCTGGCCGAGTACGGGTAAATCACTGAGTACTTCTCTTCTGGAGTAAGGAAAGACAATATTAAATATAGGAACATAATGTCTGTTATGAAGATTACTGTGTATAGGTTCACAAATAAATGCTGATGCAAGGCAATAGCTTGGGAGACGTGATCGTGTGTACTGTTGCATTTATGAAATTGTTCAAGCTCGTTGGTATACATTTCTGCAACCTTTTAAATGAAAAGGTTCAAAATACTTTCTCCATCATGACTCCGTATGTGATTTAGGATGAGATACATTGGTTTTACATTAGCTAACTGACTAAATGAGGCAAGCTTGTGGAGTGAGAAGATGTAGTAAGCTACATACATGAGCAACACAAACACACATCGTCCACAAACACTGACCACAGACAAGACAAACTTAATGTATAAGAAATGCAGCCATTTCTATTATTATATAAACATAATTATATTATGTAATACTTCGTCTCTATCAAGTGATGCTGGTTAATTGAAATGATGCATATTTTTCAGATAAAAATACATGCAAGGATTTAATTTCCATGCTTGGATTGCTTTATGCAACAAACATTTCATCCATACACATACACACGCATTTAGAATAGGGGGAGAAGAAAGGCATGCGCTCCACCTTGCCCAAAGCCTGTGCTGAATAGATCCCCTAAAGTTCTGCGACGACCCACGTGCCTTGGCAGTGACCAGAATCTCCGAGGCACTGATATCCCAGCACAGTAAGTGGGGCAAAATAGGAAGTGAACGTTACATAAGCCATCTGGAGGATATTTTAATTCTAAATTAAAGCATTGTTGGTCCTGGCAGGCCATGTGCTATAATAATCCCTCTAGGTTTGTGCACAGTTGTTTGTTACAGGTTCCAATCTATGTCTTCCCTTTCCAGCCTCAAATCCATGGGCTGTCGTTACCAGTATGTTGGGGAAACTATTGTACCATTCCACTGCCACAGACGGTACCTTGTTGTTTCTATAGTTATAGACTATGGATCCTGGTTAATTAGGGTCTGTGGGGTGATGTTGGCCCTGAGCCTCGTCTCGAGACTATTTAATTAAATCTCTCATTACTGGAAGACTTGCCACTAAACGGATGCTGACTGGCATAGGGACGTTTCGACCACACTTTGTTGACCATATTATGTACTTGCTCAATTACTAAATTAATTTCTGTTTTTGTATTTTATTTTTAAACATCTGTGGTATGTTGGTGAACTTAAGATGTGACTCTTTAATTCCAGGGCTCCAAGGAGCGACCTGCCCAACAAAGACCGGGCAGCCAGTTCAATGTCCACTTTTAAACCACGCACTTGGCTTGCCAAGACTTTAAGACTGTAATTTGCATATTGGCTGGGTTCCCTTCTTTGCTTAGCAGGGCTCCTACCATGTGCTGTACAGTATAATTACAGTATCACATTTAACATCTGCTTTGGGATACCTTTATAGAATCGCCCCCCAAATTATACAACAGATGTCATTTCTTTACCAATTTGTTCATGGTTTTGTATCACCTTTTAATGTATTGCTTACATTATTTGTTTTAGTTCAGGTATTTAAACATATTTGGATTGATGTATGTTTCTCTGGCAGAATATAACACGCATCTAAACACCCGCACCTGTTGCCCACACAGTGGCAGCGTCTCGGCATCAACACACGTCAACTCTCCAGAAAAGTAGCAATTTTGTCATGTTTGCTCCCGGACCACATCGTCGCCATGGAGGGTCTGCTGTGTGTGCTACAAGAGTCAAATCGTTTGTGCCAAATGACGTGGCGATAGCAACGGAATGACACCACAAGACATTTTTGTCAAGTACAGATTACCTCCTACATGTTCTCATTATTCCAAGAGTAAGAGTACACTTGAGTTTGACAGTGAATGCTAAATGTCCTCTTTACATCCTAAACCTTTGAGGAAATATTGAATATCAACAATTGCACCAAGATGGAAAAGCTTTACGTGCCTTCTTCCCCTGGAAGACTGAAGTCATCGGGGTCATCCTGTGCCTCAAGGCAGGTGGCAGGGACCCAGCCCTGGGCATCATCTGAGCTCACAAACCACCATCCTAAATGAGCAGAACACAGAAACACACATTGACATACAAGATATCGTGAGAGAATTCTATTCAATTTAACGATTTGTGGTAATTCATTGTTGAAATGCACGACGAATATTTGTGTTCTTTCAATTTCGCATTTCATTTAACAGGTAAGATGAATGTAATAATCTCGCAGGGACTTGTTACACACAGGTCCAGTTTCTGTCCAAATGTAGCTCAAATTTAAACAGACTTTCTAGAAAAGCAGCAAACAAAAATGCGAACGAATACAAGTTTACATATACTACTGCCATGCCAATTCTCCAGTCTGGTTTTCATTGCACAAGAAGAGGGTGCAACCAGATGAGGTAATTTAAAAAATAAAATAAATAAAGTGCAAGTCAAACCTCAAATCATGGAAAGCGTGATGGACGTATGCCATTTATGATCATTTCATGTATTCATTTGAGGAACGTTACAATCTGATTCTTCCACACTGATCTGATGTTTTTTGTGTCTTCAGTGAAACGGAATTTTGTTGCAGTTTCTTTTGTCAATTCAAACATTCCCCCCCTTGGCCAGGCATAAAAAAGGTTTTCGTGTATTTCAAATGATTTTAGAATTAATCGATGTTTCCACTTTTCTGTAAAAAAAAAAAAAAAAAACCAAAAACATGTGGATGGAAACGGTCACCACGAGGGTGGTTCCCTGCATGCCTCTGTTGTTCCAATGGTTGCAGAAAACTCCACACCATCAAAAAATAAATAAATGAAAGTGTATCCTGAATGTGGTATAGAACTTGCCAGATTCATTTTTCTCAATGACCTCCACCACCTGACCCACGTGCAGGCTTATCTCGGAGCTCTCCTGCTTCTCGTAGTCCGTTACTGCCACGTACTGGTCGAGGAGGAGAGGGTCTGCTGAGGAGGAATCTCCTGGGAAGGGGTGACAAATCAGAGGCTCATTTATCTCCATTTTCCTTTCTGCTCTTTTGTTACACAGGCCAAGGATGAAATCTCAAAAATGTAAAGAAGCCTCCACTCATTACCTTCTGCTTCTCAGTGAGGATCTTTGGTGATATTCGTTAATGTGATATTAAAAGTCCATGAACTTGGAATCGGAGATAAGCGGCACTGACGAGGACCTTTTAAAATGTCAGATTTTATACGCACTTTAAAGAACTTGGTCTTTACAAAACAGCCAAAAATGCATCTGTAGAGCTATACTGCACGTGAACTACTTACTTTTAATGAAATGTCAGTTATAATACCAAGGTGAACTTTTGTGCAAAAGGTGTTTGACTCAAACATTTAAGTGAGAGGAGGCTTATCTAGAGTATGGAGATTCCCCCGAGACATGAAGCAGAGCGGAAGGGCACATGATTGGAGAGATGGCATGAGGGAAACAATGAGCCGACAAAGGAATAATGGGAGTGGAGGATAGGGATGGAAAAGGTGCAGAGGGTTAAATCAATCATCAACACGGCTGTGACAAACCAGAACCAGTAAGACCCACCACCAGTGTTAGCACCAAGCCAGACAGAGAAATCAACGGTAACACCTGAGGGCTCACAATGCAACCAGCAGCACAAACCTATATCACTGTGGCTCTTTTCATCCATGTTCTTTACACACAAAACACAGCGTGTTGCAAATGTAGCCATTATTATGCCTTTGCATCAAGTGAAGGGACATTAAAATCCGCCGCAGCATGCAGATCACCGAAGGTGCTGATGGACACGTTTTCAACAAACGTGTCCGTAACACACAGGCAGACAGGGATCATGTCTCAGCAGACCAGAGAGTGAGATATAATGGGGAAAACCTAATTGTATGGTTCTTAAAGCAGCTTGTGCTTTCTGTGCACATCCTTCAGTGAGCAGCAGCAGCAAGATAGGCAAAATGGGTTTAATTAAGCAGTTTGGTTTTTTTTTTAAACGATTCCGTTACGAAAAAAAGAAAACTCCATTATTCCTGTCAATAGCAGATCGGTAGACAAACTTACCGAGGCTAGTTTGAACTTAGAATATCAGCTACTCCGACAGACTAACCCAAGTAACTCAGGGTACATTTTAAATCAACAGTTTATAATATTAAACTTAACTAATCCTTTTCTCCACATTTTAGTTTAATGTTATTTGGCAGAAACACACAAAGGGCTATTTTGCTGCATCCGGACACCATCTTAAGTCTTTTCTACTCTGTCCCAACGCACTTAACTACACCCAGGAAATGAGCCACACAGGGTCTGAAGATCACCAACGATATTGTACGTATGCTTTCTCTACGGAACAAATGCAAGCCGCAAGCCTTCAACAGGGCCACATCCTGTACAGGAGAGGGGGGGGGGGGTGACAGGCCACTAGCAACCTGCTGGGTCACACACACAGCACGACCAAGTGTTTACTACCTCGCTTTAGGAAAGTAGTTGTTCTCTCCACAATCCCTGATGGAAAGGAAAATGAACGGAGAAGAAAACTGAAAAAAATGACATGGATGCAACATGGATGCAAGAGGAAAGCGAAAATATAAAAAGAATCAGTGAAACAACGGCAAAGGTGGTTTCTTTGTTGTCTTTGATGAAACAAGAACATTTGGGCTGATGGGTTTTTTGTACCTGTGTAAAACTCTGTGACCACTAGATGGAGATAATGTCACATTATATACTACAGATGAATTATAGAAGACTTATAAGAAGGTGGAGCCTCATAAAAGCAGTCAAGCAGAGTACATGATTCTATTTCTCCTCTGCACTTATTTTAAGTCTAGCGGATCTTCCAAGAGGTTTGAGACCAAATAACACACCACATCCAAAGGCCACCTAACCCCATTTTGAGTTCAAAAACACAAATAAAGCTGCATCTTACCGGATTTCTTCTTTCCGATGGGTTCCCTGTTCAAGAGAGGGAAGTAGAACATTACTACCAGGAAATATCAAATCACTTTGCAGAGCTATGGAGATATTCCTGACCTACAAATAGCATTATTGAAAAAAACAAAAGGACAGTGGCCCCAATTATTGAATCTGGCTTATTACTTTCAGTGATTCATTATCCCTTTTGCCATTCATCTATACATCTATTCATCTATAAAGGGTTTGTGTTCCAAGTTGTTGTATTTATGCATCTATTTAATTATGCAACTACTATTAGCCTCTCCGCTACTATTGATGTTTTTAGTAATTAATTTTGCGTGGCAAACTGGCACCAATGATGCTTTTTAAATAAACTTTGAATTGTATTTAATCAGATTTTGAGTTGTTTTACTTTCTAAGTTTGTCATGGTGCCATATCATTACTCCAGCAGAGAATTAACAATAATTGCCAGCGTTATCTGTTAGATCTATTAACATGATACAGAGGCGAGAAAAGGATCCGTCTCTCTGAGCCAGGCAGATGTGAATAAAGAGACTCTAGAAAGCTGATCTCTGAAATTTAGTCTGATGTTAAATTCAATACAGCATCTGTTGTGTCTGGTTGAGACATTAGCCAGATAAATAGACCATCACTCCACAGCAGCAGTCAAGAGCTGATTCACTGTCCAGATGCTCCAAAAAGTCAATGGTGGCAAACGCTTAGGATTTTACACCATCCCTCATTCTGTCTCTCCCTCTTTGTTATCTAAATATCGCTCTCTTACTTTATGGCCTCCCATCGCCTTCCTTTTTCCATCTTCCATCTTCCATGTCTACTCAACTCCCTCCTTAATCTCCCTTGATCATTTTCCTTGGCCAACTACTGCATGTTCGTTTCCCTGCATCAACATAAATGCTCTCAGCCACATACAGCACTGTTCGATCGGCAGAACTGTTAATTGCAGAGGCTTAATTCCCAATAAATCTATACCCATAAGCGTACCCATTAATGTACTATAAAAAGAAATTCCCGCCGGGCCAACCAAAGCAGCAATAATCAGGATTTGTGCGTGCGTGTCCAGGATGTAATGCACCGGACATAACCACTGACCTGGATCCTTGGATGCCTAATATGATTATTTTACTGTAACTAGTTTAGAGTGTCAAATCAAATGAATCCTTCCACTTATAGGTTTTCAGGATACGCTGAGGCTGTTTATGGAAAAACAACAACATTAGCACTAGGGCCAACTTCAACTTCTACTTTCATGGGAACGGTCACATTCACACATATGGTGACCACTGACGTGATAAGTGGGAGATCAAATTCTAATTACAGAACACACTTCACAGGTTTGCTGTTACAGAGGCAAATTATCCGACATCCATCTAACCTTCTACTACAGGGGATTATATGGGTATATTCATTCTGGACTCTGATTCTAGCAGACCCATTAAAATAAAAGCTATCAAGTTCCTGCACCTGGAGCCAAGTCTTACAGTAAACACAGAGGACTCATACATTATTGATTTGAACAATTAATGAAATTCCTCCTCTCTTAATCTTTCTCCCTCTATCCCCCTCACTTCATCGCCTTCTTTTACTTTTCCTTTCCCACGTCCTTGTTGCAACTCTTCCTCTTTTTAACAGACTCCTTCACTTCTCACTCATCTTTTCTGGTTCTCAGACTCTCCACTTCCCCTTTACATTCAAGTGCTCCTTTTCCTCCCCGCTTACTTTGCCGCTCTTACGGAGTAAGTCTAAGATGTCCCTCCCGGTGCAGTGGATTTATAGGCCGTGATAAATCTTCTCCCACGGTGGCTGCTGTGTCTGTACACCAGCCCTGTTGTCAGTCAGCCAAACAACAGGCTGCACTAGCAGAAAGCAATAATCCAATTTCAATAAAGACAAACCAAGGTCTTTCCTATATTCATCCGCCTTGAGTGAGCGAGTACGCGCCGTCCCTTTCCTGCCTCTCCCAACACATGCTCTGGGTTTTGTATGAGGAGTAAGGGGGTATGTGTCCTTGGCAACCTCCTCTGAGGGAGGACAGAAGGCAAAGTGTGTGTGCACATATATTGTGTTTATTAATCACACACAGATTTGAGAGTTAGGTTTGTGGTTATCACATTAGTACAAATATTGGGATGAGAGAAGCATCTCTGCCGAGTGACAATTCTGATTAGCCCGTATTATCACAGGCCTGAGCTATGCAGCAATCTCAGTAAACAACAACGTGTCATTAAATCCACCCACATTATCAGGCGGGTGCAAGTACCCGTCTCATACTCAATCCCCGTACGAGCAACGTGTCCTGTTAATTGTCCTTGAGCAAGAAGCCCCAGCTGCTCACGCTCCCGTCCTGATAGACATCATCTACATACCAACAATATGAATGCAAATATTGTGCTGCTTTCAAAAACATTGTTAATAATTACATTAAATAATGTTATCTGGAAAAAAGTTTCAAAATCAATATGTAGAATTTGAACATCCTCGCTGTGGCAGACAGCAGATGCACGCGGAATCAGCTACACAGTAAACGAAGGGCTGAAATGAACACAGATTGCTTTCATTGTCACAAGGATCGTCTCATTTTTGTACCGACAAACAAAATAAATAAAAAACAATGTCTAAATATTGCAAATTTGCTATATCACAAAGACTGTAAACACAGTGGCTTTTGGGAAAATGCACCAGGAGCTACAGTATTAAAAATTAATCCAAAAGTGGAGCAACATTTTTCAATTTCACTGGCTAAGCAGTTTTACGAGAATAAATGTCAAGGTGGGGGGGCAGCACACTCTAGAGCAGGTGCAAGAGTGTGGCTACTTTCCTCAAGTCCACTACAATAAAAAAATCTTAAGTTGTGTCCAATTTGGATGCTACTGTTCTAACCATGAGTATGCAGACAAACGAATCAATGATGTATATTTGAAAATGGCAGCATGCATACAAAAGTCTCTAGATTTGTGAATGTAGTGTTGGTGGACACTATTTTCCCACAATGCACAAAGGAAACAACTTCAAGCGAATAACATTAAATTAAGCTATTATACTTTGAAAAACATTTTGCTAGTAAAATAGATTAGTGAATTAAGGGGGCGACATTAATGTCCCCAATAGTAACCAGATAATAGTGAACAGTTATGTTAAGTTCAAATTAGTATCGCAGTATAATAGTAGAGTATTAAGTAGTAAGGTACTGGGATTGGGATGTGAACCAGATTTTGCAACATAGACTTGCAAATTGAAAAACCCACTCTCTTTACATGCTAGTTTACTGCTGGCCCTACGTGCACTCCTGGCACACATGACAGGACTTATCAACTCAATCTCCTGCCGACTGAGGCAACTTGTCAACGGCCACTGCCCCACATCAGTACGTGATGACAGAGGGGTTAAAACCAATAACTCAGCTGACAGCTGTCGATTTAAAAAACATCTCCAGGGTCAAAATGTGAGCCCCACATTATGGTCTCTATGAAACCAGCCACCCGTAACCTCCACTGCCCTGAAGGTGCCGGTATCCTTAATACAACATGCCGAGGCATGCGTGTGTCGACATGCATGCATGTGTGTGTGTGTTGGACGCTGGCATTCACTTTAGTTTTGGCACATAGTAACTGTCAGTGCTGGATATGACGCCGATGTGTTTAGTGAGATTTACAAGAGAGAACAGAGCAGTTCTGCACGCCTTCAGAGCAACTATGCAATCTCAGCTGTCTGGAGCCGGCTGGGTGAACTGAGCTGCGGCTACATGCTTAATGCCAAGTCAGCATTTAAAAAAAAAAAAAAAGGAACCCATTAAGTGTATTTCTGCTTGAAAAATCCAACAGGAAGTAGTGCAACAGTATGAAATCATATCCATTAGAGGGTGTAATGAATGCTCATTACCGGCAGGCTGGGAGTAAATGTTGGCGAGACATGACGTGACATCAGTCAGTGGAACAATGATGGGTGTTTGCCATTGTATGTGAGCCTGGGGGTTTCTAACAGTTGAGCAGATGTGTATGTGTGCCCATGTGTTGTACTTACTCCTTGGGTGGGTTGAGGTCTTCGGGTCTGGTCTCAAAAAACACCCTGACCTCCTCGCACTGGGAGATGTAGACCGGTAGCTGAATGAGGGCCTGCGGGCACAAACAATAGCAGGAACCTTTGGTAACCACACGAACTGACAAACACAATCACTGCAGTACATACAGAAGTTAAACATAGTGCTTGGCCCCCATAAAGTCACAGAACAAGCACTTACTTCATACAGTATTTAAGGGCATTTCAGACAACAATCCTTTGCAGGGCATTTGTCACAGTGTAAAAAGCACACACTTGTTAAAGCTAATGTTCATTTGTCAGACGTTTTTCACCCACATGTGGACAATCTTCCCTCACAGACATGGAAGGTACCGTTATCTTTCCTGCAACATTTGTCTTTCTAGCTGTCATCTCGAACAGTGATGCGTTAAAGTACATTTCTTTTCTTAATATGCCATACCGTTTCTGAGCGTCTTCTTGTAGGTGTGGCCTATTTAACGTGAGTTGCAACAGCGAAGAACATATTGTGCAACTGACTTTCGGATGACATGTGCACATATCAACTTCAAGTGATTGAAGCACAACGTTTTGTGCACGGACGCCACTACAGCAATATGAATCTGACTCACTTGAAATTTTGCACAATTCCAAATGAAGATTAAAAGCAAATAAATAACACATTTAGAGGATTGTGCAGCCTGGGTAGAGGTACTGTATATGCATTCCGGTTTCTCATATTTATTTTATTGTCCCCACTTGTGTTCAGTTTCAATATGAAGATAAAAAACATCCATGGTTTCAGAATAAATGTGTATCAATAGTATGTTAAATGAGTAATTCCCCCCCAATTCTCTTTTTGCAGTGTTTTTTAAATCACACCAGCTGGTTCTGAGCTCCGTACATTGATCCGTCTCGCCTACCTTCCTCCCTAATCTTACGCCTCTGTGAAGGCTCACCAGTGGCAGAGAAATGAACCCTGCCAACAGGGCCGGAGATGAAAGACAAACAGCCACATTCAGCTCTGTCTTTACTGGTGTGATCGCCCTCTCGCACACATGGTTAGTCATGTTATCTCACAGTCTCTCTTTCTAGCCCTTTTTCTTGTTTCCCCCTGAGTCTGTACTCTTTCAACCAAGCCACTAAAAAGGGCAGAAGTGAAACAGATCATCACTTCAACAGCTCGATGCCCCAAACCAGAATAACTGTCACCAACGACCCCGTGCTGACTACTATCTCTCTTACAGATAAGGGAGCTAGGCCACTCCTCCTCCTTTAGCTGGCAGGCAAAAGCCCAGTGCTATCCATCAAGCTTCCTCTGCTGGCCTCTACCTCTGATTGTAATACTCCTAAGTGTTTCAGTGTCTCCCTCTCACACACAAATATAACGTCAGGGCTGACAGACGTGGACTGGAAGCCAACGACTCGACCAAGGTGCCCTTGTCCCATGTGCCTCGTCATATTTATGACCATGAGTCCATGCCTATAGCTTGTGCTGAAGGAAAGGAGTGTGACTACTGCCATGGTCAAAGTAAAAAAACTAGGGTTTTCCACAGGTTGCAAAGTCATACGGAGTGAGAGCGTACATCAATATTGCTCCACTTTTACAGTTGCTTCATTCATATTGTGAAACCGTGAAAGTAGCTGATTTAAGCGTTTTTACTGGAGACTTCAGGATGATCCCCCTCCCCTCCCCCAATCTCTAGGCCCAGCACGCAGCGTTGTGCCTGAGGTCAGAGTGCATCCCGCACTGGCTAGCCGCTCCTTGGATTTATTTCTCTTCTCGCGTCAGCTTGTGGCCTGCACCCTCATTACTATTCTCCCCAGGGAGTAGACGGGAGGGAGGCTCAGGGTACATTACGGCAAATGGACTTCACGGTTGTTCTTTACAGCAGGCAGCATTAAGGTAATTGTGTGCGTCTGTGCGTCTGTGTGTGTGTGTGTGTGTGTGTGTGTGTGTTTTTTCTCCAGGGAAAAATAGGTAATGGAAATGAGATCTACACTCCCATCAGGTACAGCACAATGAGACTGTATCCGTGCACAATAACCTTTCACATGTTGACACGTATAGCACATGGGGATTCTCGGTCTTGACGAACACCAACAACAGGAGCTTTAAGATGTTATATTATCGGTTACATCTCAGAAAGGAAACATCCACTAACAATGTGTCCATTTTTGAAAAACAAATCTATTTTGTAAAATATATGTAAATATATTTTGGAAATATCCACCGTTTGGAGCATTTACTATAATAAAAAAAAAAAAAAAAGAAAAGGCTATAAAGATTTCTTCAAAGTCCTGATGCTTTAGTTGCAAACATCATCTTTTGAATAATGAAGGTGGAAATTGCTTTGTTATTTAAGACTTTTAAATGTGATGCATTTCATCAAGCTGTGTGACCTTTCTAGTCAACAGTCTAACTTTCCTGCTTTTTCTGTGTTTCCTGACTTGTATAAAAACATAAGACTTTACAACCTGGGAAATTCCATACGAGTCAGGTTAAAGCCCCAGCTGTACAACAGAAGGACTGATTCAGCTCTTCCCTAAGACAAACATGAAGTTTCACCTTGTCAACCTGACTGCATGCGGGGGTGGATGAAACTGCCAGTTTTTGTGCTACAGTGAAGATTGGATTTGTTTCAGCAGTTACACAAATACCCAGAATTCACTTAATGCACTCCGAGATCCAACCTGCCACGATACTCAATGACGGTTTAAATCAGTGTGTGAGACAGACACGGTTGAACTGTGAGATCGTATTTGGCTCACTGGCTGGCAAGTTGCGACGTCCCACAGCTGAAATTTAAAAGCAGTGCGACAGGATGATATTCATCTCCCCTCCACATAATGCTCTCACATACCGAGGCAGTTTGTCTACAAATAAAAACTTAAATAAAGCTCTTGTATGCCATTAAATCTTAAAGACGGGTGCTTAGGACCAAAAACTGAGGAGGAATCAAATCCATGTGTCACTTTACTTTGTCGCAACGTTTCACTCGGTGGACCTTCGTCAGTTAAAATTCACGAATCTGATTTCATACACCTGTATTTTTTCTTCAGTAAAATCATGACGTGGATGTCAATCAAAACCATTCAACTCCACAAACAGGTAAATTGAATGTTTTATAACTTTATAGACATTTTCACGACAACAACTTTGACTGCAGCGACCCCACTGTTGTGGCTCAGCTATTCCCATAAACATCCATTCCACACCACGAACCAACAATTCGACCCATTCCTCCCCCACTGTCTTATTTTTCCCATAAGTGGTTAAAGATGTTGCCTATACCAGCTGTACATTCCTATAACCCCAAACGACACTCTGTGGAGTAGAGCTGTACAGTCACCAGCCTCAACATTCTTTATCGTAAGACTTTTGTCTTCACTCTGCGGACTTGTGAATTGTTATTTTTTTATTCAGGAAGAAAAAAAAAAAATGACAAAAGGCCAATTAGCACCATATCAGAAACTACTTTGTACAGTGATGGTTTCACTATATGGAGAGGGGAAGTAATCCCATGATAAAAACATTACAGTTGAAAACACGAGAAGGCATGAGTAAGGGCTAAGTCAGACCTAACTTGTAAAAACATCCTGACTGGATGTGCTGACTGGAACAAACTCAGCACCAGCAAGCTCTTTGCCTCTGGTACAACTTTGCTGATAGTTACCACCACGACATGACACACAGCAACAGCTTATTATTATTATTACTACTCTTATTATCTTGTATGTATCGAATACCAGAGAACAGTTTCACACCCAAACCATGTGACTTTGTGGCCAAGATATCCGTTCAGAGATGTCCGATTATAAAAAAAGTAATGACCCCTGGCTGTCAACTGTTTATCTGCAGTAACCAAAGGGTAAGTTTGTTTTGCAATCTAAACCTTTTGCTTTCAATTTACTGTGTCACAACTGTGTCTTGTTGCTAAGAAGCTGAACATCAGTCATAATGTATTCATTTAGGTTGCTGTGGTTACATTTCGGTCAAACTGGAGCAATTAGTTTTGCTGGCTGTTGGCAATTTTATGGTTGCAGTTCTGCTACAGTGGAGCCTGAGAATGTACAGTTGCATTTCTTCCTCCACCTACGTGAGGCCAAGTGATTAATCTCTTTGGTAAAAAGCCAAATAATGGACTGGATAATGAACAGATTTTACATCATCTCCGTTTTAACTCACAAGAACTGCAGTATTTCAAATGGTAAAACAGACACCACCAACACAGTTCTATATACTCTACAAAGGTGAAGTCCATTCTGTCTTTCTGCTGTCACTGACAACAGAAACACATAAACTACATTTCTAAGTTATATTTTCCACAGGGATCATGAGGGTTTACTGCACATTCGGGAGGTACAATGACATCTTCGCATTTAGCAACACAGAAACAGATTTTTGCTCGTACACTATTGATCCCCTGAGAGAAATTCTCTTTCGTTTGTCTCCTTTAGCAGAAAGGTCACAGTCAACTACTGAGCACCTGGGGAGCTTTTAGGACACCTCAGCAAGCCTGCTGTCACAAAGGCTCGCTCCGGGGAATTTAACATGGCACACACCACAATGTGCCGACTCAGAAGGCAAGGGCAGCGTGCATTATTCAGTCAGCTGCTCTTGGAACCACGTAATCCTAGAAATCTGGTCGTTATGCAAATCATGCAGTTTGTCTGTGAACTTTAAACATATATAACCACATGTTTGAATTTTTAACAACTACAGTGTCTGAAAGCTGGAATATCTGACCGATGAAAGTAATGACTTACAAATGTATGACACTGAAGTAGTCACACGTAAATAAGTTCTCCTGAAATCAGATGGTCAGGTCGCTCAGTGTAAACCTCAATGTGCTGAAAGAAACTGCGACTTGTGTTGCTCATATATACACACAGAGGGCAGGAAAAGATTATTTTCCATTTTCCTGTTCATGAATAAGTTGATACACCGTGGGCGGGATACTTGTTTTCCCCTGAACACCGTACTTTCTACCTTGATTTCAGTACTTGGTGCCGATGACGGAAATGTTCATTGATCAGGGTAGTTTTCATTAACATACTCACCCTGCAGTACTCGTTAATGGGCCGTAGCCTTTTCATGGCCACATCTCGGATATGGCTCCTCCTAAACAGGATCTTCCCTGTAACAAAGTAGGAAAAACGGACTTAGAAGTCAGAAATGCCAAACATATAAATCACTTTCAATCAATTTGCCCTAAGGAAGAGAGCTAACAAGTGTTGCTACCAGTATTCTACAGCTACATTATACTATAAGATATTGTAATCATCATTCTTTATGGTTAGCATGTGTTAGTGTGTTACACACATAAAAAAGGCAATATTACCAAATAAAAGAAACACTTATTTCTTTGTCAAGAGCAACTTTAAAAAGTTAGGGGTCCACTGAAGAACAATAAGGACACAGTGGCCATTACAAAACATGGTTGGTGAATTAGCATGCAGACACAATACAGTCACATCATCAATAACACTGACAGGACAATGAGGTGGGTAAGGAGCTAGGTGAAGAGCTGGCCTTTCCAAGTCATGAATAAATGATTTTGGGAAAGCAAATTATGCCTGGATGACAGCTTAAATGCTACTCCGCTGCTCTTATCTCCAGGCACAAACAACCACAGGCACAGACAGGTTGGGTCACCATAACAATAACAAGAAATGTTTTTAAGGCCTCTTAAAAACACTCAAATTTAACAGTAAGCAGGAAATTTCAGAGCGAGCATCTATTCCCCCCCCCTCCCCCTCATTTAACTGCTGATGTTCGCTGAGACAGCTCTAATGCAAACATATAAACGGGGCAGGAAGTCCAGGTCTGGAACAAGATCCTGAACACAAATAAGGTACATGTTTTGAGAAGTTACTGCATCACCTCCATCAAGGGGCTATGGTATTTGCTTAGAGAATTTTTAAAGTAGACTTGCTGAAACATGAATCTATCTCACAGGAGATTGCTGCTCAGGAGTCAGGGGGGGGGGGGGGCGCGCCGCGGGGGGGGGGGGGGGGGGGGGGGGGGGGGGGGGGGGGGTGGGGGGGGGGGGGGGGGGCGCGGGGGGGGGGGGG
>JAVQJF010001230.1:0-45204 GCA_036023855.1 Gadopsis marmoratus
GAGAGAGAGAGAGAGAGAGAGAGAGAGAGAGAGAGAGAGAGAGAGAGAGAGAAGTGGTTTGAAGAAGCCATCGCAGCTTTTTCAGACCTCCAAGCTGAGGCAACCATGACCACAATGGGGCAGATCAATAACAGAGTCTTTCCTGGCTGCTGCATGATTTCAGTATGATGGTTACCGACATTTAATTGGGTGGTCACTTTTCCTTTCTCTCACTGGAGAACTCTGGCCATGTCAAATCCCCTCAAAGACCACACAAGTTACAGAGCAGATCCATTTGAAACCAGAGGGAGCACTTGTAGGCTTTAAACTGCATTTTATAAATGACTTCCTGGAAGCACTGAGTTCACATACTAATATATATATATATATATATATATATAAATAAAAAAACTAAGATAAAAAATATATATCAAACTAAGAAAAAAAAAACAAAACAAGAGTGATTTAGTGATTTTTCATTACAACCTTAAAGAGGTGGGATTATTATTGGACAGAGCACAGTTCAAACCCACTCCAATGCAAAAGCGCTCAGCTTAAAAGGCCAGATTTACTCTTGAGCCCAAAGGAAAACAAGAATACCATCTTACCCATACAAGGTCTTTTAATTGCATACACACATATACGTAGACTAGACTTAATCTCCTGTCATATGAGGATACTAATCATTACGTATGAGCCCAGTCTTGGTCTTCCAATGTGCGTGTGTCCTTCCCCTTGACTTTTAATGCCTCTCACTCCCCACTACAACGCAGATGACTAATTCTGCTGCAGGGCAAACGAGGTGACATCGGCCGTGCGTGTGCGACACTGAAGATATGACTCGTTAAAACTTAATCCTGGTGGAAGAAAAGGCCGGAGGCAGCGGCTCTCGGAATAATAATCACACCAATTCTATGTGGGTTTGGTGAATGACAAACCTGGCATTTAAACGTGGCAGCACAACAATGACCAGGCTGAATTTGAAATTTGAGAAGTGAAGATGATGTTTCTACAGTAAAAGTGCTAAAAAAAATTTGAGCAAATGAAATTGGTTTGTTCCCCCCAGTGAAAAAAGTGACTTTTCTGATGCTGCTAATTCAACGTGGCCCAGTAATACGCAACAAATTCTGCATGTTAAGGCAAGAAAAAAAGTGCATTCCTTCCATATCAAGAACCAAATGTTCTGTGAAAGCTTTCTGGAAAATTTACATGTGATGATGTGTCAGTGTTTGCTGAATCAACCACCTGATTACTATGCGTTCCATGCTGCTGTCACGCTCCGGCAAAGTCATCCTGAAACCTGACTCGCTGTAAATATTGAATGTGCTCTTTGAGGTTCTGTAAATACAATATATTTAACAAACTTTAATAAAGTGTAGTTCACTTAAAAAGCGCCCGTGGAGTAGATATGACTCCAGTAACATTCCCGAGCAGCTACATTACGCAATGTGCTGCAAAATCACTCATTTCGCCTCGTCTTGGTATTACAACACAACATACGCACATATACTGACAGATTGTCGCACATTGTTACCAACAAGCTGCGTTCAAATGTAACAGGTGTCGAAAACACCAGCTAAATCCCATGGCAACCATTGGAGGCCACAGCGTACTGGCAGCTCTGTCTCCATCTCGTACAAAATGATTTTATTCTGACACTGGAAAACCTCTCTAGGTCACCAATAAGAAAATTGGCAGCTCAGCCATTTTTAAGTGTGGCTCATAACTATGGAACTCCCTACCCAAGGCCTTGTGAACGCTTTTACACAACAATTGAAAACGTATTTATTCAGCATTGCTTTTAACTAAATGTCACTCTTCCCCTGTCTGCTTTTACGTTTGACATATTGCATCGTTTTGTTTCCCCCCCCCCCGACATATTCTATCGGTCGTACGCCTTCTTTGCCTTCTTTGTTTCAGTGCCACCTTTCAAATACTTCACTGTCCCTGGCATACATGCGTTTGCCATTTCTCGTTTCTCGTCTTTGTTACCGATCTGTTTGCTTTGGTTTTAGTTGCGCAGTTTTTGCACTGTGTTATTGTGCGTTTTTGCCAAGTCTGTGCCCATCCAGGCCAAGGCAGCAAGTGTTCAGTGTGAGTGCGTGTCCCCTCAGGTAAAGGCTACAGGTTTACATGTGACACTCCAGCTGCTGGTTCTCCCACAGGCTTTCTGTGTCAGAAGCTGAGAAGCAGATTATCTCCCCTGCACACATCAGCAGCAATTATCACTGTGTGGAGACACATTTCTCACACACACACACACACACACTCTGCTTTGAGGCTGCACTCAGATATATATTTCCAATATCTAAAACGGTGCTCAAAGCAGTTTCCAGATGAACCAGTCCCTCAACAGAGAAAAGATGAATTAATAAATTCCTGTTCTCGTGTGTTTATAAATGACAGCTTATATAAATACAGCTTAAATATTATAGAAAATAAGTGCCAAACATTGTGGCTGCTGCTCAGAGTATTGTTTTTAAACTTACTCTGTGGCCATTCTTTACTCTCTCTCTCTCTCGACACTTACTTAGCTAACCTGCCCAAAGCTGCTCCACCACAAACAACAACAAAAAGTCACCACAAACAACAACAACAACAACAACAACAACAACAACAACGAGTCACCACAAACACACGTGTCTCGCTGAAACGTTTTAAGTTTAAAAAGTCCTCTTCGTGTTCGTCACGAGCTCACCGGGTGGAGACGAGCCAGCGTCGGTTCCTGATGCGCCCCACAGTCCCGGGATATTTGAACGCGAGCTCGTCGCTCATTTTTGTCGCCTGGCGCTACTTAGCGCCGCGCTGCGGGCAGCTTACCTGGGAGGCGAGTGCTGACGGCGGCGACGCAGAGCAGGACTGCGGCGAGTGGCAGCAGCGAGGCCCGGCGCTGGCGTCCGTCCCGCGGGCTGGAGAGCAGCGGCAGCATCCTTGGGGTCTTCTCGGGAACGGAGAACCGCAGACGGAGGCGGAAGTTGTTGTCATTCCCCCATCATCACTTCTGCTTTACGTTTCCGTTATGTTGCGTTTAGCTTCAGCGCAAAGTAGGCTACGCGCGGCGACAAGCCGAACAGGTCGAGCCGGAGTCTGTCCGCACTGTAATAATCCGTGTCAGAGCTAAACATAGAGGCGGGAGGGGGGGGGGGGTTTGACATGCTGCCTTCAAGGTCCCCTCGTAAACTCCTAAATAAAATCACTTGGCTGGTTCCCTCGCAGAGAGCAGACCTGTGTTTTCCACATTATACAGGCATTCTGGGACTGGCAGCCCCCCTGTCAACTTGCTGTCAACCTGCCATTTTGACTGAGTGTGATTGAAACATGACACGTAAATGTTAAATAATTGTCAGTTGTCTCTCAGTTGCGATAGATTAGCTCAGCTGTGTCACCACATGCCACCAAGAAGGGAAGCAAGTAGGGGGACCGAGCTATCCCCATGATAATGGTTAAAAGTCCCCGAAAAAGGCTAGTAAGTAGACCTTTTTTTTTAAATTCTATTCATTTAGGGGGTCAACCTACTGGGCCCAAGTCAAGAATGGACCGTTATGCACAGAAGGCAAATGAGCCAAGATAAGAAGCCTATGGGAGGATGTCAGATTCAAGCTAATAGGCTATTTATTTATTTCTATTCTGAAGAAAAAAACACAACTAAACGTTACACGGAGCAAAAATGAAAACCAGAAATAAAGGCTCATTCAGTATTGATTTGGGAACCCCACTTGCTGATATATTGATAGCCTCCACTCCCAACACTATGGCCGCTGAAACATCATTACCACTGCTGCTTCCCGCAGCACCTGAAGGCAGCAGCAGTGCACTGAGAGATTACAGTGCAGAGACGTGATTTTTAAATAACATTGGACAACGTGATGTGCTTGGTTTCAAATGGCTAATCTTTCAAAGCTCATGAGTTTACACTTTGCCAGCCAAACAGTCGTTTATTGTTTATTTTTGTTTTAGTATCAGTGAATGTTTCATTAAGCAAAACAGATGGGACATTAATAGCCTAATGAAGATAGTGGCTGAGGGAGAAAGTTGATGAGCAAACAGAGCAAACGTTTATCCAAGTTGGCAGGATGCATGTAGCAGGTGCAGGAAAACGATGCCAAAACAACACGATTTAAGGTGTATGAATACACATCAAATAGACACATGTAATGCATAAATTATTTCTATTGTGGCCCATTGTGCCAATTAACTCCCATTATTCTTTCCCAAACGCAGAACAAATGGTGTCTGGCAGCTGGCGACAGACCTGGCATGTTAGTTTGCTTAGGGCTGAAAGACCATCTCCAAACAAAGGCTCAAATTCAGTCACCGGGACAGAAACAAAAACCTTTAGCTGGAAATTGCCAAGTGGAATATGTTGGCACTGAACACTGGTGGTAAACATTTTGTAAAAACAGCGAGGATCATTTATCCTGTGGGAAATATCTATCATTAAACGTGAAGGCACTTAAGAGGAATATTTCCAAACGTATGACTACCAGGAACGTCATGCACTCAGTACAGTTTGAATGTAATCTCACTATAAAAAGTGTGAATCATTTGCAAGAATGTTTTGCCATTGCTCTTGTGAACATCACCGCTGTCATTATCAATAATGTCATCATAAACGTCACCATTCTTGTGATTGTGTTATTCAGTGGTAGCGGGTCTGAATATTCCACAGGAAAGACATAGTGTTGATAAATTATCAACACTACGTTAATTATTATTATAAAGCAAATATATTGTTGCTACTTTATTTGAAAAGCTCAAACTACAAAGTAAATCTTACAGAAGTAACATAGTGGAACAAAAAAAAAGGTTTGAAGCTGTGATTGTAAATTTATTGATGAGACTGCCTGTGACTGTGCAGTTAGAAAGTAAATACAGAGAAAATGTGAAACAAAAACAGGAGCCACGTCATGCATCTCTTTTGGCACTTCTTGACTTTCAGCCACTGATCAACTGAAAACAAAATTAAATAGCATTAATAATAATGAAAAAAAATCCCCAATCCATGGTCTTAACAGTACTGCACACAATCCTGACGTATACCAGTTGGTAAAGCCTCATACAGGCTAAATAAAAAAATTTAATAAAATAAAGTCATGTTGGATTAAGACTTTAAATGAACTCAGCAGCACCAGGGAAAGGTCTACTGTGCAAACATAAAAGAAAACATACTCTGGCACAAAGAGTGTTTTTCCCCACGCAAACATAAGCTCACATTTCATGTACCACAAAAAAGAATCATGCAACAAATTATTAGTTTGAATGAAGTGAATATGAACAAAACGATGCATCTTATTATGCATCTTTCTGTATTGTTGCATAAAGGTATATGACACGTAAGAACGCCTCAAATATGGTTTCGATAGTGTAGAGAGTGAGAGACACTAACAGTAGGTAAATTTAAATCTTTGAGAAAAGAGACAAACGGGATCCAAAATGCTTCCAGAGTGTATTTAGTACAGGATTCAATTGGCCTTTCCAGTTTCACTGTTAGCATTTTAGAATTTGCTAAACCCTCGCTGCGCTCCAGCTATCTTGAAGGATGTCACGAAATATTAGGATTGTTTTCAAAACCTGTAGTTTTCCTTAAATTTAAAAAGGTGGATATAAACATTGCGTCCTTACACACAATGGAAATGGGACGACTTATTGCAACACACACAAATACAAAAAACAGGCTGAATGGTCATTTCAGTTTGAATCAAAGATGATACCCGTGTTTCAAAGTGTATAGCAGTCTGGGACTGCAGACCAACCTGTGATGCTGCATCTGGAACTAAACCAGAGTGACGTGTACACTGCAGTCAAGAAAACCAGCTTTGGCCATTTTTTGCAATGTTTGGCATGATTAATTACAATTTAATACTGATTACACAGTTATTTATAGGTTGGAAAAAAGTGGCATACGGGCTGAAAAATATAATAATAATTCCTTCCTTGATGACTTTGTGAAGACACGAGGGATTGCTAGTCAGATGAGATGTTTTCTTGGGTATTATAGTTATTACACACCTTGCACACAATATAGCAAAAAGGAAACGCAGAACACACACACACACACACACACACACACACACACACACACACACACTTCATCAAATGGGTGAACCTCGCAAACTGCATTCACTCTTGAAATTCCCTGAAGTTTCTTACTAGCACAAAATAAAATACACTTTCCAAATTGGCCCGTGTTCATCCCCTTCATCTGCTAACCTTACTGTATATTACTGAGAGGTTATGGTAGCTAGCTCCACCTACTGGCCAGGTAATAGTCCATTCACAAGTGCTGAATATACAAGTAGTTGTTGAAGTGAAAAGGTGCAATCCACATTAAAAACAAATTGCATTTCTTAAAATCCTAGCTGAAGTACATTTTTGCCATATCCATCTTTTCCTCTAAGGTGAGGTAATTTTAAACTCTAGCCAATTATCTATATCATTCTCACCACAAACAACTTGTATGTGCGTAGAATAGCAACACTACAGGCTGTGTGTGGGCAGCACCAGCACAGCCATCGTAGCCTACAGCTTTCGGGAATTAACTAACTAGTTTAGTCTCATGAGATCCCTCATTTAAGAGAGACCTGCACTGCACAGATTAAAAGCTTCACTTTGTCTCTCTCTTCTCCTTGTTTTCTTTCATCTTTTCTTCTTATATGTCTTTTCAGTACCTCCTCTCCTCTCCTTGTTTCCTTTTCCTGTCTTCTTCATGTATGCCAAGCAGTGTGGCCATCACACTACTTGGATCTCCTCCATCAGTTGTAAACATGCAGGCTGGGTCAGTTAGGCCTCCACGTAGGGCAGTGAGGGGCTCTGAGGCATATGCCAATCAGGAACTGATGAGGGATCAGCGTTAGGGAACCTGGCTGCTTCGGGATCAGCAATGGTCAAGGGTTTATGTCTGGTCCACTATTAGAGTTTGGTGTTTGAGATAAATCTGCTGCACACGGTTCAGTTCGGTCATTCTCTGCTGCCTTTGTGCAGAACCGCTGCTGCTGTGATTGTCGTTGTCCTCTGAGCTCCTCCTCCACCTCCTCCTCCTCCTCCTCCTCCTCCTCCTCTTCCTTAAGAAGCACCTCTTCTTTCTCCAAGACAAACTCCAAAGTGGGCCCTCTGGCAGCTCCTTCCTCCAGCTCCCCCACCTCTGCCAGGCGGAGTTTGATGTTCATGCCAACGGGTTTTTCCATCTTATCTGGACGAGGAGGAGGAGAGCCAGTGACATGCAAAATTCAAAAGAAGAACAGAGAGAAGAATCAAGATTTGTTCAGAAAAAGAAACTAAGATTTGATGATTGATGTCATTTCACCTTCTGAATATCAATGCTGACACTAGGTACATGTACCATTTTCCCAAGTGAATGACATCAAACCACTTAGTACACTACAGTGCCCTGCTGTTAATTTAGCTTTTTTGGGAAAAAAAAATCCCAGCAAAAATGTATGTTTTCAGTAGGAATGAATGGGCAAACCAGGCTGGTATGATTGGAAAATATTGAAAGACAGCCCAAAGCATTATTGGTTTAGGCCTTTTCATGGGATTTGTTACCAATTACAAAAACATAGACTATCTCCAGCCTTATCCCTTAATCTTCCTCCTCCCGGTCCTCACCATGCCCCAGCTGCCTCTCCTTGGGCAGCAACAACACATCCACATTGTGATGTTCCTCCAGAGCAGATGTGAGCGCGGCACCCTCGCGGCTGAACAGGAAGACCAAAGGCATGGTGATGTCTTCAGTGGAGTCGCCATCTCCGACCATCTGGAAGAGGGGAGTTTCCTCGCTATTACTTCCCTCACGGTGGTCTGAGAAGGAGAATAAGGAACAGAATAATTGGAACCATTTAATGTCTTTGAGGTCCAGCCTTCAGCATTTGGACATTAGTCTAATGTCTGCGTACTGAGCTTTGAGGTGGCTTCAGCCCCTCTGGTAATCATCCTCACCTATAAAAATGACTCCTATGGTTCCTGCCTCCTGCAGCTGTCGAGCCTTTGCAGCGAACATGCAGTCACCACGCAGTGCCAGAGCGATGTTGCCTTTAAGCTCCACTGTATTATCTATTGGGCCACATGCAGTGTAGGGGGAGGCTTTCACTATGCTGCCCTTCACCTGCAGCACAAGAGTTGAGTGTGTTATCGTAAATAATTGTGTTTCTTAATGATGTATGATGCTAAAGACAAGCGCAGAGAAAACAAAACAGGTAACGTTTGCACAGTTCGAGAAAAATCTGTAATGTAACCGTAACATTAAAAATTTTTGGCTATGTTTTTATCATTAAACACCTATTTCTTATAAAAGCTACACGGCTTGTTGTGAGCTTTGCTGTTGATACTGTATACCATATTATTGTCACAGTGGAAGCTCACCCCGTGCTCCTGCTTGGTGAGGTCCATTCCAAACTTGGCAGGTCCCGCTGTGAGGACTGTTCTACCCAGAAATGGGGGGGATATGAGCTGAACAACATGAGGCAACACCTCCTCCTCCGGGGTCTGGCTTACCTCTGCCACAAGTTTGACCCGGTACACTCCTTTATGCTCCTAAAGGGATTAATAATTAGAAAACCTGATTGAAAACAACGGTCATTTGAACTCATCATTTTCCCAAAGTGTCATGCTTAAGTTAAAAAAGGGAGGTTTGCCATCATCAGTTTTACCATGGTTTATCAGGGAGTGTGGACATTGTGATACTGTATATTATAGTAACCTACATTTCAGGCATTTTAAGCCGTACATTTATTACTGTGACCCAATTTTCACTCCATTAACGTTGCTATTTGCCTAATGCATATACACCATTTAAACATGCTAAATGAAATTGGTAATCCATTTACTATGATTGACATGTTTCCCTTCTCCCCTCAGTTAGGAACCTCATGATACCAGAGGGGGCGCACTCACTGCTTAAGTAAACACAGAACAGAGCGTAGCATAGTCAATAAGATGACGAAGAAATCGGTTTAAAAGAATAGAGTCATTTGTCTTACAATCTTCTAAATCTATGCTGCTCAATGCCCGGTTATTTATACAATTTGAAGACTATAACTGGTTAAACAGCAGGTTATATAATTAACCTGTTTTGGCAGCGTCATTGAAGACTACTTACATAAAACTCATGGTTCAATAGGCTGTTGTTGTGAGTGCATCACTGGTCAGGTCTTAAATCAGGAACTGAAAACTTTAAGCCTCCTTTAAACTCAAAGGAATCTAAAAAGCTGTTAGATTTAGGTTTAGCCATTAGAACCTGCTGAAGAACATCCTGGTGATCGTGTTTCCCTTGTTCCACCAGCTAGGATTCACTTTTCAGTAACTTTGCTAAGAACAGAGAAAATCACAAAAAATTCTAAAAAACAAAAACAAAACCCCACTGTAGGTGGGGAAAAATGCTAAACCCTTAGCCCCCTTAGCTAACAAGAAAGGACTTTTAAACAAGTACATATACTGGGGCACAATACTGTTTCTGACTTATTTAGCCATCTGCCTGCAATCTCAAGACAACTAAACACTTACACTTTTAATATATTGGTCTATTTAAATATCTTTCACTCCATGATTGTTCATTAAGGAGACTAGCTACTATACCCTTTTTAAGAGAAGCATCCTGCGTTGCACAATGCAACAAAAAAATGCAAAAGTCACAATAAAATGAATTGCTTAGCTTCTTTAGCTGTACAAATTGCTGTTTTAAAAAGGTGCCCTGACACAATTCTTCAGGGATGTTTTCTGTTTAGGAGGACAATGTTGGAGTCTAGAGCAAACCACTTACTTGCCTAAAGTTAAGAGCTTTATATACAGAGATAGAAAATATAAAAAGCAGCAAGACAGAAGTTCAGGACATGAGGAGAGTACAAAGTAAATAAAGTACCCTCTGACTTCCGATGTCTCCTGTCGTGACCTCGTTCAGTGGCGTGAGAGAAATGCCCATGCTTTTCAAGAACTCTACTGGCTCCATGCCGTTGTCATGGAGCGGTAGTTCAATTTCCCTGTAAAGTACAAACACACACAAGTTAAAACGCAAAGTAAACATGGCCATTATGTTTCACCAGCGATCGGACTCCAAAATCAAAAGCCCCTTGCGGCTGGACACACCTGACAGGTAAGGGGTGGAAGGCTCGTCCCACCCCAGTGAGGTACTTGTAGCTGTCCCGGATGGTTTTGGCAAATGAGGGGTTGTTGGGGAACAATGTCTCTAAGCTGGGGCAGGAGTGTGTGAACAGATCATCTTCTTGAGGAACAGGTACAGTCTCCTGAAGCACAGGACCAACAATTAAACTCACAACACTATTTAGCTCCTCCACTAATATTGTCAATTCACATATTAAAGGGTGAGTTAGCATTTTAAGCAAAAGTCATAAAAGGCTCCATAATGTGATAAAATAGAATGTCAATACACAACAATATACAGTATAAATAATAATTACTATTTGCATTAAAATATTCTTGTCATGTGTGCTTGAAGCGCATCAATCAGCCATTCAAGATTTTAAATGGCAATATAATGCGTGTACCTGTGTTTGCGATGACGCGAGAGCGCTCACCGAAATGTTGCCTTGACAGGGCGGCTTGGTGGTGGAGAGCGATACAGGGAGAAGGTGAGCCTCTGTGGTGAAGATGTAGTCGTCAATATCGATGGGCAGCTCGCTCTTCTCCGAAAACAGCAGGTACAGGTATTTAAACATCTCAGCCAGAAAGAATGAGTCCATCCTACACACACACACACACACACACACACACACACACACACACACAGAAACAGAAGACGATATTGCACATTCATAAGAGACATTTTGAGGTTCCATTACAACCGTTATTTCATTAAGAGACCGCACCGTCTAGTATTACTCTTCCATATTGGGAATGTAAATAGTATGTCAGGGTAAAAATGTGTTTAAAGGCATTTGTATACCTGTCTTCATGTGTCCCAGTGCGGACATCTTGCACAGCAGCAAACCCGCAAGGCACCCTGGCGTAGGCATTGAGCTTTTCCACAATGGACTGTCCCACTCTGAGGTAATAGGGGTCGCCAGTGGCCTGTAGAGATCAAGATATCATCTCGACAACACATCTTACATCCAGTTTGCTATAAAAACACTACAGTAAAAGAGTGGAGTAGTTTCATTAATTAGCTTACTTCTAACTGAAGTTTAAAGTCTTTTAGATAAAGGTAATTTCTTAGTTTATGATAGGTTTTTCACCTTATAGAGGTAGTAGGTGCTTTCTGCAAACTCTGGTCTCAGTAGGTGTTGGCCCCAATGAACTCTAAACTCTGTAGTGAAAGCCTGCAGGCAGATTAAGCAAAGACAGCAAAAGTTGTTAGTTACACTGGTTTCTAACCCTAACCCCTAAAAATATTTTATTTAAATTAATTCAAGAAGAGAAGAGATAATTACCTCTGGAAGAAACTTATGCTGTTTGGTGACTTGGTAAAGCATTTCATGAGTCTCAATAGCTGGTTTCAGATCTCCTCTCAAAACCTGTGAGAGAAATAAGGGTCACTCTAGAAACGGGTGGGCAACAATTTCTACGCCTTCTACTGTGTTTGAATGGTAGCAAATATGGTGAATCAAGCACAATCTCAAGACAGAACCCCTGACCTGTAAGCCGGGGAAGAATGCCAAGAGAGAGTCCATCCAGCTGCGCACGCTCACAGTGGGGTTGTGCATGTGTACATTGAGCAGCAGGGGTGGCTGACTGATGTACTTCATAATGGCACTGTAGTGCTGTTGCCGACAAACATCATGAAAAATATATTAGCAAACAGAAAAATGTCTTCACGCCACAATCACAATATGAACAAAATGGCCAGAACAAAATTATGTGGCAACAGGGAGTAGAAATGCTTGGATGTGGATTTCTATATGGGCGTGTTGTGATGGAGCACTTACGATGTTGAACCTCTCCAGAAAAACATTGTCTCCTAAGAGAATGTACGCCTTCATCAAATACTCATAGTATGAGTCGATACCAGCACCAACTCCACTGTCTGCAAAACACAGAAGAGAGAAGACAGTGAGATTACCATAATATGAATCATGTACAGAGAGCTGTGGAATATGTATGTACTCTGTGTATGCATGAATTATCAATGTTCTGTATCCGCCTGTGTGAGAACACGAGTGGTTCATGAGTTTTAATAGTTTTACACTATGCATGTGCATGTTTGAACTGCCTCACCCCTCCGGACCCATTCTTCATTATGGATATTGATGACAGTCCCCACCAAGTCGCTTCCTCTCTGTCTCCTCTCCCAGAGGACATCCAGAGCCTTCCTGGCATTTTCCTGTTAAACATCAATAAGGATTATAGCCTTAAAATGTTTATGGCAAAAACAATTGCATCATTCAAATATGATTTCATCTTTCAGCAACTGGCATCAGCCATAGCCAGCTGTAACCTCTAAGAACACTAGCTGCACTCTAGTCTTATATCTCAGTAATTTCACATTAGGGCTGTATTAAAAAAAAAGAAAAAGCAGAAGGAGGTAATACTTCAAACACAGACTCTCCTGACAGTCTGCTGAGGGCAGCAAACTCCAGGATCATTGTTCCAGCACATGCTGTGCAGGTGTCCGATTCAGTGCCTGTGCGTGAGAGTGGGTTCAAAACTCCATACCGCAGATTCACCTGGAAAACCAAAAAATTAAAAAAGAATTATTTTTTGTTTCTTACTAAAATGAGAAATGTGTTGTTCATTCGGTCCTCTGTGGTGCACTGACTGTGAGGAACTTTTTTGTCTGCTCCATCTGCATATAATACATCTAAAATTAAACCTGTGATATTTAACAATAAAATAAGGGATACCTTAGGGTAGGGAAGGCCACTTGTGGTGTTAAAGGCAGGCAGTAACCGATGGCCCAGCTCTTTGGCCATGTGTAGGAGCTCATCGTCATACCACAGCATCCTCTCCCCACGCTGCCGTAGCAGGTCAGCCATCACGTGGGCTCCCAAAAGCCCTCTGGGGAGAATTAAATGAAGAAGAAGAAGATGATGATGAGTTGAGATGCTTTATACAGCAGGACATTTCTATCTAGTAGTAACACGCTGTACTGATGTGGAATAATTATCCAAAACATTCCACTTCAATAAGGTGTTGTTATAACGATTAAAAACATAATTAAAAAACAAAAGCAAATAAATCACAGACACGTTTCATACCCTAAAACTCTGATGTTGGTCTCAAACACTGACACCACCACATCGTTGTCCAGGCGTACGTCCCTCATGGCCTTCTTCACTGCGTCCTCAAACTCATCAAGCTTGTTTAACACCTACACGCACACACACACACAAATAAGTCTACTGTCAAAAAGTAGGAAAAAGACTCAAAACAAAAGCAGATCAAGCTACTTTTATGCTTGTAAACAGAGGAAAAGCAAGTACTCACCACCAGGGTATCAAGGGTGTCAATCAGCGTGAGAGAAAACCTACAGAAAGGGAGGAAGAGATGTTATGATGAGAGCCGAGATACTATTATACAAAAAAAATGAGTCAAAATGCAAAATACTTTAAAAAGAAAAAAGATTGCATTACATAAATATCAGCTTTTGTGTAAAACCTACAATCAAAATGTATTTTTCAGCTCCATCTTTCTCAGTGGAGAATGAATCTTGAAAGAAGGCAAATGATAGAGTGGGGTCTGATATAATAAACTGGACACAATCAAGCAAATATATAGAATACATAGGAATTTCTAAAAGCAACTGTAGCACAGCTCTATGAAAGGATACCCTAAAGAGACCAGTTACTGTCCATATTTTTTTTTTTTTACGGTACACCTGGTTTTGGTCTAAAACTGATGCCAAGTGATGGATTAAAAATACATGGCTTGTGTGTTGATGATGAACTTACTTCCCCAAGGAGTCATCTATGTCTCCTCTATTAGGCTCCTGGCCACGGACTCTCCCCCTGCAGCTCAGAGGCATCAGCTCATCTGCTGGATAGGCATATTTCTGCAACACAAACAACGGTAACTGTCTTCAAGCTTCATTTAACAGTCTACAGCAAAGGTGTCATTAAGGAAAGACGGCTGGAGGGTTGATTATTAATTTGGTATCCCAGACTTAATCCAGTTTCCAATTAGATGCTTTCAATTAAATATGGCTCTGAGTTCTGAGGACTAGAGTTCAACTGAGAAATCAGCCAGTCAAATGTAAAGTAACAAAAAAATGACAGTGAAGAAATGCCGAAGATAAGTTTGAGGTAGTTTAGACTAAAGAAATGTTTTTCTCCTTTGCACACCAGAGAGCACTTAACATTATATTCTATAACTGTAAATTGCGCTACTCAGTACAAACCTTTGTCTTAATTATTTTAAAAACAAATGTAAGAGATACAAAAATGTTTATTGTGCGTTTATGTAAAAAAAAATAAATAAATGTATATCGGCTGACATATTGTTTTACAGATTTTTAAATTCTCAAACACTGATAGTGGCCTAAAAAATCCACTCTTGGCCAGGCAATACTGAGGACCCCAGCTGAGATTCAGTGAGCTTAGGGGACTAAAGCAGAAGCTGTAGAAACAATATCAATTATAATAAATAGCCAACAACAGTACTTCATTCATAATTCATAATGGGAGAATCTCTTCTATGTTGCTTTTGACTGGCGCAATTAAATTCTTACTAACACGCTTACATTTAAATCTCTGAGCCACCCGCGACCTGATCCTGTCTGGCTGTACGCTCTCACTGCTTGCTTCACCTGAGGAAGATCTCCTCCCTCCTACTCCTGGAAGACTCTACTTCTATCACTGACTCTTCAGCTTTCCTTAACTTCCCGCTGGACTCCAATTACACCTACAATACAATTGTAACATCAGATTGAACACCTTACCATGTAGCTGCCGTAAGCGTGATCAAACATTTCAATAATCTCGTCCCTGCAACAACAACAACAAAAAAAAAAAAAACAGACGGAAAATAGAAATGAATCAAAGGGGAAGAAGAACACTGGAATATTTTTCACAATATTGCTTGGACGTCCACAGATGCTTATTCACAAACACATATTAACAGTGTTATGTGTGTGTGTGTGTGTGTGTGGGCATTCCTCACCTGATAACAGTCTTCTCCTCCTGTGTCATGCTCTGGCTCTCTAGACATTTCGCCCAGCCAAGAAGACTGGTGATCAGTAGGGTCTTTAGCATCGTCCCAGTGCCAGAGGTGTGCGCCAGTCCCCAGCACATTTTACTTCCTATTCTCCTCGTGCAGGCTTGCCACAGGTTTAGCTTTAATATGGACAAAACCAAACTCCTGTCCTTTGTCCAACGCCCACCGCAGAGTCAAACAGTCCAGCAGGCACAGCTGGCCTCCTTTAGCCCGACCGTCCTCATTTGGGTAAAGAGTCTGCCGTGCAGTTTTGGCCTCGCGTCGATAAACGTTAGCCGCCTCCAAGCTCCATTTCCACTGTGACTGTTCTGCAGCCGATCCAGTGTTGTTACGACCACCGCGCGCACCCCCCCACGGGGCACGTCAGCTGACCGTCTCCATGTAAACAAAGGCGGCAGCTGAGCCCCGATAAACAATGACTTTTGACAGATATGCCGAGCAGAGAAACAACACTGACCACGAAGCACTGGCTAATTAGAGAGCGCCCACGCGCGGCTAACTTGTTAAATCAAGAAATGTAAAGAAAATATTTAGGTAGTTGCCAAATTGGTGGCACAGTGAGACAGTGTAGCTAACGCTTGCTAGCCGTCCCGGTATTGCTAGCACGCTAACACGTTGCTAGTTCGCCGTCAGCAATGCAGGTTAGTTAGATAACAATCTTAATGGCTAACTAACGAAAGTAAGCTAGGTCCTTACGTCATCTTGTAATAAACAAGTAGTTTACTTGCCGTGTAAATTGATTATCATGTAGTTAAATTGTCGATGACACGTCGCCAAGTATCATTACAGCTATACAGCAGCCTGACGTCGGGTACCGAGCTGTCAAAGGGGACGGCTTCCGGTGCAAAATACCCTGAGCTTTACATCTCAGGCAAACTTTACTCCCACCTAGTGTCATGTGAGCTCTTCTCTTCAGCAAGGCCCACCCTTCAAGTGGTTATACTTGTGTTTGTAAATGTTTTAAAATAGGGGTATGCTTTAGGGTTGCAGTCGGACTACATAACGCACGTTAGACTAGTCCGGGCAATGGGGGGAGGTTACCTGGCAGGCTGTACTTTGGGTGAAATATCCAAGTCGTAGCGGACAGAGACGCGCGTCACGATAGGTGGAGCCAAGGCGGATGTGTTTCGTTTAAATCATAAGCAAATGAACCCAGACCTGTTAATTATGTATTATATAACTCACCCATGCAAATGTCCACGTTGTATTTGACTAAAATTAATGTTATTTTGTCATTTCAACAAGAACACCACCCGAAAATAACGACAACACCCACTGAACAAGTATCTAGGCAGCGGCATCCGCCCACAAATCCTCATTCCTTCCCTCATGACCTTTTAGGTCAGACGAGGTCACATCAGTAGTCTCTACAATTTGCCACAAGATGTCGCAACTGTCCATCTCCGCTCAGTATATCACTTTGATAAATCAACTGAATTCGATGCAGTTATTTGTGATGGTTTTTATGCTGCGGCGCGTTATGCTCATCTAGTTTTGCCTCTGAATTTATCTCAAGGCTAAACGAACCCTTTGTTGGCTCATTGCTTTGCATAATTACACGAAACTCGACCACGTCTTATTATTTACATCGGAAACACATTTGGCATCAAAGGGCAGGTTTAGTTCTGCTAAAGGAATGAGACTGAGTGCGGCGAACACGAAGGTTACTTCAGTGTTGACAGTAGGAGATAAGGCCCACTGAAAGCAAACATGTTTTCCTGCCTCTCAATTTCCTTCCTCTTTCTCTCTGACTCATATCCAAAGCTAACAGGACTTTGGACCCGCTGGAGCTGATCACGGAGCTTGTTGAAGCCAGTGGCTGCTAAGGACACTACAAGGTGGTGCTTTACACGCAGAACACCGCACAGCAGATGATGTTACCTCTGGAGAGGCGAAGGAATGAGATGGTTACAGGAAGGGAGTCGGGTTTCAGAGAAGACGACGTGCCGTGTGCGTGTCTGCATAAGACATCTGACAGGGTGACAGTAACGCTGCTGTGTACAAACGAGGAGGAGTTCGTGAAAAACGTCTCCATGATTCAGCTTCCCCCTCCACCCACCCAGCTCATAATGGGTGTGGCGATCTTTGGCACACTGTGAAGAAAGTTCCTGCTCTGACATCAGCGCTGTCCTCTCTCTCACTTAGGTAAGACGGAAACTACAATCGTATGACTTCTGATCATATAGTCTTCATGTGCACGTCTTTATTCTGCGCTGTTGATCGGGAACATGTTTATTTCCGACCGCAGATCGGCCGATTTAGGGATTCGTTTTCTGCAGTTCTGTGTACGTGTCCACACTGGCTCCTCGGACTGTCAAAATGAGAGTAGTCATTGTGGACGTACAGGAAGATATTTAGAGGAATAAGGGTTTGTTTGTGCTAAAAGAAGTGGATGCCAAGCGGTAAGGAGAAAGTCAGAGGGTGAAGAGAAAGAGAGAGAGAGAGAGAGAGAGAAAACCCCCCATCAGAAGTAGGAGGGATACACGATGTCACAGTGATTTGAAGATGCTTGATACTGTTCTGTCTCTCCTCCCTAGTTTAAAGACCTTCTCTCTACAACCACAACAATGTCTGTTTGGGTGAGTAGTTGTAAGCAATCTGGTTTAAATTACATTGTAGGCTTAAAATATGAGACAATGTTAGGCGATAACTTAAGCACATTTGTTGACTTGTTCTGTAGGATGACCTGGACCTGCTCTTAGACTCCCCCTCCTCGCTGACTGTGACAGTAAGTTGGACACACGCTTGCGTTCTAGTGTGCAGGATGATGAAGGAGGTGATGATGATTATTGCTATTGCTTGAATGGATACTGACAAATAACGACTATAAATAAAGAATATGAAAGGCTGAACAGGAAACAACACATGCACCGGTACACGGAGGTTGCTGGTGGATACATTTCATTGTTACGAGCCTGTGAGTGTGTTTCTGTGTTTATCAGTCCAGCGCAAGAGGAACTGTGAAAGACAAGGCCAACTTCAAAGTGGAGGAAGATGTGTCTGCACTAAGGAAGGCCATAGAGGGCATTGGTACGTTACTGACTTGCCATTATCGGCATCATTCGACAAGCATGTAAAGCACTTTAATCAAATTTGACTAAATCGCTCAGTTTAGCATAACAAGTTTTATACATGTTGTAAACCCATTAACTCCAAATTTGAGTGCAAGTGATAAGGCTGTCTTGTGTTGTCCTCTCCTCTGTAGGTACGACAGAAAAGACACTGATTGATGTGATGACCCAAAGGAGTAACGCTCAGCGTCAGCTTGCTGCGAAGGCCTATGAGAAAGCCACAGGAAGGGTACAAAAATGGATTTACTTTTTAAGTATTGATTCTGAGTGTTGTGACAAGGACATGGACCAAGAGGAGTTTAATGATGGTGAAGTAAGATTTGGGTTTTGTTTTTTGGTTATCAACTTCCCGCCATCAGACATTAATCGCTGACCTGGAGGGCGACACTCACGGAGACTTTGAAGACTTGTTAGTGGCCTTGGCAACCCCTCCTGCTGTCTACGACTGTCATGAAGTCATCAGAGCCATCAAGGTGAGATTGTGTTGAACGAACAGAATCGCTGAGACAACGTACCTGCAGAGATTGTTGTGTGTTTCAGTGGGGGGGTTTGAATCATATAGAGTGTACAAATAAGTGTCTGGCTCAGTGTTCACAGACCAACATTAAACAATGGCATTTTAAAGGGAGCAAAGTTTCATTTGTTTACAAGAGACTTTGCGTCAGATTTGTTTGAATTCGTGACGTTTTTCTGTGCTAACATTACAGCCTAAGAACGGCACTTTTGTGTATGTACGAAAGACCCATAATCAGGCTTAAAGGTCACTTCGTTGTGTGCATCACACACAGGGTGCAGGGACCACAGAGAGTACACTGACAGAAATCTTTGCCTCGAGGTCCAACAGACAGATCAGCGCCATGTCTGAAGCATATCTTGCAGGTTAGTGTCTTCAACATAAAGTGTTTGCAGTTTCACTGATTGCATAGTGACTTCCCTGTGTTGTGCCGTTTCATTCAAGAAACTGGAAGATCGATGATTCATGATCTGCAGTCGGAGGTGTCTGGAGATTATGGAAAAGCGCTGCTCACCTTAGCTGAGGTACTGTACCGGAACGCATTCCCAACGCATGAGAAGCAGACCTAAATCATTACATTTATTATAGCCAGACAGCTCTGAACATTTCTATCCTATCTCACAAAAATCAGCCGTCACCTCAAGAAGAAACGTTTCATATATCTGATCCAGAACTGCATCTAACAATCATATCGTCTTATGTGAGACAAAACAAAATCAACATAATACAGTCAGTCTTCAGTTATGTTTTCTACAATTCAATTCAATTTTATTTATATAGCGCTATATCATAACAGTTATCTCATAGCACTTGTTAATATAGAGCAAGTCCAAGCCAACTCTATACTCTACACAAAGCTTGTCATCCCCATTATGAAAAGTATCTTAACAAAGCCGTTCAGAAAGGTGCATCACTTAGATGAGCACATTTTGCCAAACATACTGGGTTTATTCTACGCACCACAAACTGTTCTTCTGTCCATCCTAACAGGGGAAGAGGGATGAGAGCACCCATGTGGACACTGCCAAAGCTAAAGCAGATGCTAAGGTATAGTCACTGCAATTGAATGGTTCAGCTTGTAGTTAACCCTCGTTTTTCCACCTGTTCCTCAAGCACAGAATACTTGTTTTTCAATGACACGCAGTGCAGCCACCAATCGCATGTGGCTACAGGATGGTAGTTTGTGACTGACATTTTGTGTCTGTCAAGAAATAAGGCCAGTGGCATTAAAAACAAACGGCAGAGTATTTTAGTTACTGTGTCAAACGCTTGTTCAATTTGTTAGTTTGACATCGCTAGACTGAGCTTATACATTCATAGTGCTTGAAGTCACCACTCACCTCCGTGAACACAGCTCTCGTGCCGATACAACGCCGAACCTGCTTTTCCAATGCCTAACATGGGAAAACTCCCCTTTTAAATGACATGATGCACTTTGTATAAACTCTTCATTCACAGCACATTTAGATTTTTTTTGTAATTAATATTCTTAAGCTGTATGTATTTTCACACTGTTTCTCATTCCATCAAGGCCCTGTATGAAGCAGGGGAAAAGAAGTGGGGAACTGATGAGGGGAAGTTTATTGACGTCCTGTGCCACAGAAGTGTTCCCCAGCTTCGACAGAGTGGGTCCACCCCTTATGTATTTTTTCTATAGAGGCTAATGTAATACAAGACTTTGACTTTACAGCCATGCTAGCAGCTCTGCGATGTTGTATGTAGGCACAGCGATGCTTTGAGCTGACAATGCTCACATGCTCATGCAAAGTAGGTACAATGTTTACCATCTTAATTTAGTGGTTGTCATTCTAACATGACCAACAGACCGAACATAGCAAGCCCCCAAGAGCCGCCATCATGGCTAAAAAACAAAAGCAAATTCTTAAAATAAATGTTGATGTCGATGTTACACCTTCAACAGGTGGGGGAAAAAAGTTGCATTCAAATCTGTGTTATGTTTTGGCAGCTCTGGTAGAGTACAAGAGTATTAGTAAGAAGACTCTGCAGGAGAGCATTGAGAGCGAGATGTCTGGAAACCTGGAGGACCTACTAGTGGCTGTTGGTGAGAAATATTGGCTGCCTATTTCGTACCCTTCACATAGAATCCACATATAGTATGTTGCATCTTCCTTGTGACATGAGGAGAAGTTGATCACTGTGCATTTGAGACATTTAACATAAAACCTTATTACAAAAAATACTGTAAGTTCTTCTCTTGTGTTTTTGTCTAGTGAAGTGTGTAAAAAGCGTTCCTGCGTACCTCGCTGAGGTCCTTTACAAGAGCATGAAGGTAAGCTGTACACTATGTCCAACTGTACGCAGGAGTGCCTTTTTAAGCCCCAAAGCCAGTAGTTACACCAGTGGCTCGCAAAACAAAATCCACATATTGTTTGGTTGCACCTGATCTTTTTAGCCATGCCATACAATTGTATTGGTCACCAGTGGTGTGGAAAGGAATGTTAAGTCCCTGCTGCTGCTTTGACTAAATGTGCACCATCAGTTGAAATGCCTCTGAAACAGATAACCAAAAAAACATGTGAAACTACAGACATAGAAGCAGCCATTGTTGCTGGATAATATATGTGAGAAAGAGACTACTTCTTCATTTGATTTACCCAGGTCCAATTTGTCCCTTTTCTTCTATTCCAAATTTTACGTTGTCCAGGGTGCGGGGACCACAGAGTCCACTCTGACCAGGATACTAGTCAGTCGCTCAGAGATCGATTTGCTGGACATCAGGGCTGAGTACAAAAAGCTGTTTGGATGTTCCCTCTACTCCCAGTTAGAGGTCAGTACACACACATGAAATTTACAATACACTCTACAGATGAACATAAATGTTCAACAAAGTTTAAATGTGGTATTTTGTTTCCAGACACTGGACATGAATTTTGTCATGTTAACATCAGAAGACACCCTTTTTGTTTTAGATGACATGTTCTTGAACCACAAACATGACTTCCTGTTTTTTTCTCCCTTTTCTCTCTGTTTGTGCAGTCTGAAGTGTCGGGCAGTTATGGTGACGCCCTCAAGCAGCTATGTGGCCAAGACTAACTCCTCCCAGCTCCTGTAATGAGAAACATATGGTTTGAAGTGCATGATGACCAGTTGCTGACCTTTTCCAACAGCATTATGTCGAAACATGTGCTTGAATGTAGCCCTATCGATGGCTGGAACTAAACATCTGGAAATTCTTTTTAATGTGGAATTCCAGTAATGTTCAACCAGACATTGATGTTTTAAACTACAGCGCAGTGCAGACTGGATGATTAACACACAAAGAACAAGCTGTTATTTGTGGATATGAAGATGCTGTTGAATGTATTTAACATAAAATTGTATTCCATGTGACTGATAGCCGTTATTACCTGCACAGTTCTTATCTTCTTGTATATTGTAACACAAATAACTTAAGTTGTCAACATACACACAGACAACTGTCATAACTTTCAGTTAAGAAAATAAAAATACTGTATTCTACCATTTGATGTGAGTGAGCAAATAGGACACCATGCCATTTATACAAAAATACTTATTTTATTTAAGGGTTTTGTTTATGTTGCTGTAACCGACTCCTACACAGGTCACCAGGACCTTGTCCCCCCCTTTTCTTTCGTCTTCTGAAGGCTTCTGAACCTCAATCTTGAACATGATTTGGAAGAAATCTCTAATGTGTCTGAGGAACTCGATCCTGGAGAGAGTGAGACAGAAGTGTGGAGGAGGGAGAGGGAGAAAGTCGGTAAGAAAAATGGGAGATGAAATTTCAGTTTAATTTTTATGCAAGGAGAGGCGTTGTTGGATCAAATACACACTGGAATTTCAAGTTCAGTGTCCTGGGTCTACTCCATGCTGTCCGATTCAAGTGATGATGGTAAGGTCAAAGGCCACCCGTCCTATCTTTTCTCGCTCAGGCAAATTTCCTTTAATTCTTGAAGCTACTCGAAGCCAATTTTCAGAAATAGAAATGAAAAAATGCAAAAGGTTTTAACTGCACACGCACGCACGCACGCACGCACGCACGCACGCACGCACGCACGCACGCACGCACGCACGCACACAGAGTAAGGGGAGGAGTGTATAGTGATGGCACTGCCAATCTTCAGTTATCATAGTACTGTACTTGAGAGGGACACAGCACCGGTACCATGATAACTGAAAATGGACAGTTCATAGTTCGCTCCTCATTCGTGATGACAAATGACTGGAATCAACTTTGTGTTCAAATACTTTTCTAATTGTATCTCCTTTATCCTTAAACATATGAAACAATTTGTTTACAAGAAACGAATGCAGTCAAAACATATCTTAAACTGCAAATATATTCAGTAACTCATCACACATTCACCGAACATCTTTGTATAAATAGACACTGACCATGTAAACACAGCTGGCAGAAAAAAAAAAGCCTGGTTTTACAAAAAACTAAACTTTAAGAAAGATTCTGCAGCAAGAAACAACTTTTGGGCTCATTGGGACATTAAATTTAAGAGCAAATTGGTTGTAACTTGAAAAAAATCTAACAAAAAAAAGAGGTTTATATACGACAATCTGATATTTTTTGCTTATTTGTCCTGTATTTGGTGCCCTACAGTGGGACAAGAACTTCGGGAAATTGTTACTCGCAAAGTTTGGCCACGTAAAAGAATAACAAAATGAAGGTCCATTGGTTTCAAAATGTGGACAAAGTGCATCTGTATAATAACTTATAAATAAGTCAAGAGCCTGTTTGTAAAGTTCAGAGGGGCAGGCAGCTTTGTGTGCGTGTGTCTATTACTGAATAACGGGCTTACGTGTATGGGGAGAGGGGTCCAAGCAGAACCTTCGACACGTCCTGTTGGCCAAGGGTCATCAAGAGCAGCGCCAGGCTTTGATTGGATGAATCCACGCAGCCACCCTAAAACGGGGAAAAAGGAGGGGCCGTGCATGTCAGCTACAAAAACACAGAAATACATCACGGGGGTGGCGATGTTTAAAAAGAACTCAGCAACCCTGCGACAGGAGATTGATTATCTTAAGTCCAACGCTGATAGCAACCCACACTTGCAGAACAGAGTGAGAATCCAAGAGAGGTATGATGGTAGGGGCAGATGTTGATGACAATGTCTTACCCTGAAACCTAGATCAACTAAAAGAAGAGTGAATCAGTTTTGGTCCTGATCCAAATGAAAAACAAACATATGCCCAACGCTACAAGTACGAAACATTTTGAAACACATTTGTTCCCAGTTTTGTTGTGGGTTTTAGTCAAAGTACGGTGTTTTTATTTAACTACCTTTTCTTGATGACGGTGGATATTTGTGTTTGACGAGTCCGGGACAAGATGCACGGCTTGTTTCTGCATGCTGTCGCTTACAGGTTGCAACTGTGGCATTTCTCTACTCACATGACACTTAACCTGTTTGTTCTTATCTCCCTACAACACGCTTCTTTCCCCTCCAAATAATGCTGAATTTTGCAGCTCCCTCTGACCTTGTAGCTCTTTGTCCATTTCTCCCCTTTTTCTTCGACGTACGAGACATTTAGAGGTCAAAGGATCCACTGTGTCCAAGTGATCACATGCCAACATGATTACTCCACAGCAGCTATGTGCTATTCAACAGCCTGTATGAAGAGGCCTATGCAAGACTGGACACACCCAGGAGGATTTTAGAAACCTAATGAACTTCAAAATGGCTGTCCATTATGTGATTTTGTCAGTTTAAGTTCATAGTAAGACTTTTACCATTACATTTCTTGTATGAACCTGAGGTACAGCTTAACTGAAGCTACACAAGATCAGCTTCTTGTACTGTACATCCATTCTAACCAAGTATGTATGCGGCCCAGTCATGCAGTATTACCTCATCGTGACAGCAGCAATAGGATTCAATTACATAATCGTATCATGGAAACCATGGGCGAACTATGGTGACATTGTCTTTATTGTCGTTAAAGCAGATTCTGCTAACTGCATTCCTTCTACAATGTTCGAAAAATTAATTCAAACAAATACTCCATGAACTACACCTCCATCACAATGCCCTTCCACCATTTTACTACTATTTAACAAGGCTTGAGAGTCCAGGTGTGATGGATTTATGGGTTTTCCATATTCTGATACAGGATTTACCATATAATGCACAAAGTCCATCTTAATGTACAAATTACAAATGTTTTCTTTGCATACTTCAGACTGTCTGGTTACATTTTCTCTACGATATTTTACAAATCGCGCTTAATTTCCCTCCAGAAAAAAAAAACAAACACAAAAAACTATCAATATTAAAGTGAGTTCTTAAGTCCAACCCCAATGACATTTCTCTTACATTTCCCACAAGTATCTTACCTGTTTATGCTGCTGTTCTGGGCTACAGAAGATCAAATGACAAACAGTTTCTGGTTTTCCACTTTTTGTTTGGCAGGTCCTTCTCAACAAGCAGCTTCATTTCAGTACAAGAAATATATAATGTATTAACACCATTTCTGACAGCTAGTTTCAGACCCTGCCTTCCAGAGAAAACATGACACTTAAGATCTCCTACGAGGCCACAAGACCGCATGGAAAAGTCCCTTGAATCCTTCGAGTGAACGGCAAGTCCCTTTTCCAGCGATCAAATTGGACAAAGAAAAAAAAAATTAAACATAGGCACAGTCAAGCGAATTCTATGAAATCAAGGGCCAACATCTGAGCATTTACGGACTTACTTAAAATAAAATTGAGTGGATGCCAAAATTAAGGCGAAATCCATGTTTTCCATTTGTTTAACATGGAACAACGCAGTAGGCCAACAGCTTCTTTCCTGAGGACTAATTTTACCCTAATTCGACACAATTCTTACTACAGTAAAAAGACAACAACCTGAGAGGTTTGTTAGAGCATTCGGCAGCAAAACTTATAAAACTTTTTTTTGTTTTAAATCAAGTTATAATCCATACCTGGTTAAAAACTAATTTTTCACTGGACCCAAATGCCGTCATACTCGTGCAACCTCTACAAGTGTCTATTTTTAGATCTCTAGCTGAATATAATCACACAAATGGTGCACACTGGCATGGTGCACTTGAATAAACTCTCCACACAGCCAAGTTAGTTATTTCTGTCAATTAAAAGATAAAAATAAAGATATATTAACATTAAAAACTCATCCAAATTTGAAGGGCATCACTTCCGTCAGCTCCTGTCAAGTGTTGATGTTGCTTCCAAAAACAAAATGTCCATCGTATAACGTTGGTTTACTACAAGAACACTGTACTGATTAACCATAAAACAAACAGACACACACGCACAGAGTGCCCATGCAGCAAATGTTTTTTTGCTTTGCTCCGTTTTCAAAAATTAACTATTCCAGCACAAGAATCATGCATGCATTTTACTCTGGTGTTATCCTTTCTCTTCTGCAGCAATCACCCTGTCTTCCTGCTACAGTTAAGCATAATATTCAGCAGTTATTCAAATGCTGTTTTTCTGAAGTCTACATGTTCTACCAGCTGCCTGATGAAAGAAAAAAAAAAAAAAAAAAAAAAAAAATAGGAAAAGAATGTTTTACATAAAAACTAAAAAAAATCCACCCTCTGAGGCTGCTAAAGGGAAACGTTAGCTACCCAATCTGTTGCTTGGAGTAAAGAGGATGCCTCCAACAATATTCCTGTTTCAGAGTTAATCAGCACTACCCTGACCAGCTAATTTGACTCACATGGAGGGCTTAGGGGCAGAGCCATGTGCAGGCAAACTGGATCTAATTGTACATATTCTGATGAAGTGGGCTCCTTTTCCTCAGTGACTGAAATTATTTGTACCTCTATGTTTTTAGTAACAGCCAAGTTAGTTTGAATTACAGCTACAAGTTACATTTAACACTCATTTTAACAGTCATTTAACACTATTCAGCTGAGACATCACCTAACCAAGTGAAACACTGGTGTGAGACAAGTCACTGACCTCTGAGACTTGAAGTACATTTCTACTACTAGCAATGTGTTCAATATTAAATAAAGAAATAAGATAGTATAAAATAAAAATATATTAATAAATGGTGTTAAAAGTGTGAAACAATTTAAGAAATAATTCAAATTAATGCATGAGCAAACATTTGATTTGAATGGAAATACCCTTCAGTTGCTTTCTACATTGTGGTTCTTCCCAGACTGTTTTCTCAGATGATTTCCAGGCTGCAGCAGGGAATGTGGGTAAACAAGGGCAGCAAATATCATTGTTACATGTTGATTAAACGTGTTCTGACTGCATAGCTTAGGTATTCCCCAAGAATTTTGATTTGTCCAGGGAGAAAACCGATTCTCCAGCTGCTGTGTGAGGTTGATTAATGGACATTTTCCAGCACAATAACCGACCAACAAAAAGATCATTTTTGAGTAAGTTGAACTACGGCATAGCGTCATAATACTTCACGGTGGAAAATCCAAACAGTAGTAGAAGTTTCACTGCCTAGTGCAACTATATTTTCTTAGCACACAACCTTACAAAAAATATATCCCTCCAAAAATATCCAATAACAACATTAGTGTGGCATGTATTCTGTAAAATGTTAAAAGTTGTTGGAGATGCGCACAGGCAGGCAACCACTGCGCCTGCTCCAATTATGCAATAAAAACAGGACAGCGTTGGCATTTTAAATGGCATTTGCTTTGTCAGTTAGTTAATGAAAGAGCCCTCAGTTGTCTGCAGTATTACAACAGCAAAAACACAGACAAACACGATGCACAATAAGGTAGCAATGCCTTGTGTTTGTGAAACCTCACTGGTTTGATTCAACAACACAACGCACATTTAACAGTAGGCATTCTTTTAAAAATAAAATAAAATAAAGACACGTCCTCCCTTGTTTGACTAAAAATGCTTTTTGTGTGTGTGGAACGAGTGTGTGCCGTGTGTGAGGGTGTTTGCAGTACCTACCCGATGTACCTCCTCAAGCAGCAGTTTGGCACAGTTCCTGCCGAGGTCCTCTGGTAGCATGGGGTCGCCCTGCCCCTGCGGTGTGGACGACATCTCAGCGCTGTAGAAGGTGCCATTCAGCGTCTCTGCCACCAGGGTCAGACCAAATCCTGGAGACCTGTGGTTAACCAGCATTTTGTGTCTCTCTTTAAATACACAAGGGGTGTTTTTACATTTTAAGCTGTAATGCCAGTCACCATGAATACCAGTAATGAATAACTGGCAGTTCAAGGTTCCTGACTGACAGAACCAAGAAATCCTGCCCACTGTTGATCACCTGTACCCATGAACTATTAAAAAAACCAAAACATTACTTCTTATGTCCGACATTGTTACCACATTTATATTTTTAAACAATATTGGCGCATCTCCTCTGATACAGTAGTTTTCTATAGTATTTCACCTATGTGACTGAGCATTGTATATAGAAGCATTCGATGAGATAATATGTAACTATGCAGCTTATCTTTGACATCTGTAAAGGTAATATTCTTTTTGTTGCTTGTTGACTTTGTATGGATGCTGGGACGTTCTGCTGCCGCCCTCTTATTGGTTGTTGTTCCCAGGTTATATATTCAGCATTGTATGGTACCAGTGTTATATGAATTTTACATCCATCTGAGAACTGAGAAATTGTGAATAAAGTGAATACAAGTGACAGAGAGTGTGCAGGACTTTTGGACCTTGAAATACTCACTTGCCAGAGTTGGCTCCTTTCATGTGGTCGGTGTAGATGTAGATGTCTGGAAGGAACTGGTTGAGGACGCCCCTGGTGGACTCCACTATCCTGTTGGCCATCTGAGGAGAAACTCGCACCGAATATCTGGTCCACACTGTGAAGGACCTTTGATGACTCACAACAGTGTGACATTGTGATCTTTTACTGTGTGGTGCTAGAAGACAGATCACCAATATTCTTCAATGGAAAAAATTAGTTAATCTTAAAGTTGAAGGGAGCAGATTGTGTGGTACTTATTTCCAGCAAACAGACAAGCTTAGTTTCTGGCATTCCTGAAGAGATGGACACCAGAGAGAGATTAGTCAATTCATCGAGTATTCATCAGAAAATTATCCAGCAACTACTTTGTCAATCGATTCATTGTTTGCATGTTTTGGGGCAAAAATGCCAGAAATTCTCTCATTCAAGCTTCTCCAATGTCAGATATTTGAAGCTGTCACGTTGGGGTTTGGAACATTAACATTTTAGAACTTGTGATTTTTCTAAACTTTCTGAACAAAAGGATTAATGGTAATAATTAAAATAATAGAGAGAAGGAAATACAATATGACTGAACTGTGAAAAGGTTTTTAAACAATTTGTATCACTTTGCTTCACAGATGAAAAAAAAACCCATGGCCACGAGTCTGAGAAGGATACGCTACTCCTCTGATCCGCTTGATCTTTCCTGGGTCAGTCAGCTGAACTGGCCTGATGGTCCTGCGGACAGGACACGAGAAGACTACCTCTCCTCCCCCACCAGGTGCCATGCCCCTCTTCACCACCTGAGGGAGCAGCAACCGACAGAGTGAGGCAATGACGGACAGGACTGACTCACTTGTTTTCAAGAAGCAACACTATATTTAAACGTAAAATGTATAACATAATCCCCGTGTCCTCACCTTGAGATCGAAGCCCTCTCCATCAATGCCAAACGTCTTCATCAGAGGGAGGGCTGTAGATTTGAGCAGGTCGACCTGCAGGAGACAAAGTGATTAAACCCAAAAAACATGATTCTGTGTCTTCACAGAAGAGTTGAAAATGTAATCTAACTTGCAAACGAATACAGGACAACAATCTACAATGGGCTGTTTCTCACCACAGTAACAAAGAATGACGCTATTTACTGTTTCCATGACAACACTTTTCTCCAGTGTCTCCAACCTCTTCGTCTTAGTGCTTTATGTCGGTGGTTTGTTTACATTTTACGCTTTGAAACAATGCATCTCTTACCAAAGAGCAAAAAAAAAAGGATGATGCGGTAGCTGCTATAGCAACATATATAAAACATAAGAAGAAAAATGGGTGTCGCAATGAGGAAAACAAACTGCACTTGCAAATTTATAACGTGAACCACAAATTGTGAACATTTCAACGCTTTCTCAAGTCAATATATGAACTAATGAATTGATCCAAAAACCTGTCTATGCCCCCTGACCTATTAAGTTATGTCCTAAGACACCAAGTTTTCTCTGCAACATTGTTCATCTAAACTGGTAAATAATTGCAGGTAATGATATCTGCACTAGAGGGCACTGTCCATTTGCATTTGTGCTTTACCCAAAAAATTCACTATACAAAAAAGATGTTTCTCTGCAGAAGCACGCATCAGCTCCACCCCAGTGTTCATGAGCCAGATGAGACAAAGGGAGCAAAATGAAGACAGAGCTAATGGTTAGAAGGTGATCCGGAGCATGCATGCGTGTCCTCACCGTCGGATCAGTGGGGTCGTTGGTGACGCCCCTCAGTGTGGCCTTCAGAGAGGTCTTCATGAACGGAGCCAGCATGAGCAGGGCCTCCAGATAGTAGCCGATCGAGCGCTGCGGGCTACAGTCATGTTCTACACAGCCACCATACAACATGCCGGGCTGGTAGAATAAAACAGTACCTTGTAAAGACAGACACATAAGGACACCGAGTTGAGGCCGCAACGTGAAGCGGAAGATGTTATTTGCAGGGAGGGAGGCAATCAGAAAAACAGTTATATGCCCAGACATAACTACATTTGAGCTGTACATCAGTGCCACATGCAAAAACACATTATGAGCAAACACAAATACGGTGGAAAACAGTAAATAGCTTCAGCTATAATCCTATTATTCATATTCACGGTGTCTGTTGAACAATGCAGAAATCTCAGCAGGCTGCTGTCCTCCGACGGTAAACAGCAATTAGATAAACCACAGTCTGTGACAAAAGGTAATATTACAGCCATACCAAAAATAAATTATAACACTCACCTGTTTGGTTAATCTCTATTCTAGAGCCATTGGTCACTTTGTCTAGCAGTCTGATGAAGCTGGCCTCAAAATCTGGGGTTAGACAGGCGGGGAGGGAAAAAACAACCACGCAGTTTATCAAACCAAACATCTTCCAACAGCTGAGTCTGTGACGTGTTTTCTTCATTTAAAACCAAGACTTCCAAAAACAGTTTTATGTCAACAAGTGGGTTGGGGCAAACTAATGCCGTCTCTTTATATTTGGCATACAGTGCAAAACACATATTTGCCAAACAAGAGGAATTAATGTATTCTTGCTGCTATTGTGGTAACTTCTGAAAATCCCCACTCAACATATGCCAAGAAAAGTCGCTCCAATAATGTGAGCCGAAGCTCTGGAAGCTCTGGTTCAACGCTCTTTACAAGCAAACAAGGAGGCAACTTCGGTCCCCGAGGTAAATTGCATTTACCTCACATTTAAACTACTGTCCCACGGTTTCTACGCCTCCTACGCCCAGTGATACAAACACACTCCCAACTGCGTAACAGCTAGCCCGCTAGCTGCCGAGCTAACTGCGACGCCACATGCGGAGAGGGGAGACGCAACTCACCGCGCAGCCCCGGGTCGTCATCTTTGGACCTTATGTTTTTGATTTTAACACGCTTCCCGCTGAGTGTGGACAAAACCAGCCGCTGTCTGAAGAAATTGCAGCCGTCGTATGCGAGTCCGTGGCTCGCCATGTTATTGTTGTTTCTGCCTGGCGTCAGTGGAAATCCACATGTGTTTATCCAGGAAGACGTTGGAGGCGAAAATACGGCAAGGCAGGAGGGTAAAAAAAAAAAAAAAAAGGAGCAGCACCGCCGTAATGGGCCATTGGAGGGCGCCATGTAACCGTTTATTGGAACAACATGGGCGTGGCTAAAAATACTTACCGTCATAAAGGAACAACACGTGATCAAAATATAAACAAATGTGTTACTGCCAGCATATGTTAAGTATTATCTCTTTTATCTTTCTTTAATATGGACTGTAGGTATTAAACAACGCTAACAGAAGTTAATTGAATCCCGCTGTACGCCCTCAAAATGATTGACAAGATTTTAAGAGCTACGCGAACAAGATTAAATCGCTTCCTGGACGATGCAAGTGTTCTTTAGATCAGTGATGTTGCAAACACTAGGCTATTTAATTCCTTTATTGTAGGAGCTGAATATGAGACAGGACACTGGTTGTTGTTCAGCCCAGACCGCCTGTCAATCCGCAGCTCTATCCGCAGATGGGATCGAGGCTTAATCACCGGAAGGGATTATTAATCACCGCAACAAGATCTGTCCGCCTGAAGACCAGCTACATAACCGTATTATACAATAACAATATTTCAAGTAAGCCGCAGACAGTCACGTAACCGAGGACGCCGGAGAAAGGAGCTCATTTCGCTCGGAGTGCGTCGTCAGGGGCGTGCATCCTAGTCTCCCCCCTCCTCCTCCTCCTCCTCCTCCTCCTCCCCCCAGCTCTCATCTCCTTCCTCCTCCTCCTCTTCCTTCTGTAGCTGCAGCGCTGAGGGGGAATACAAACAGCCAAAGGCCCAGCGACGGTCGCGCCTGGCTGCAGGAGACTCTCCCGGAGACGCTGCGCACTTGTTCGGAGAGAAAAGTTTCTCTGCTCCGTCTTTGGCTGCGCATCCAGAGAGGAGGAGGAGGAGGAGGAGGAGGAAGAGGAGGAAGAGGAGGGAGGGGGCTCGGTCTCTCATGGGAACCATACGGCTGCTCTATTCCTAAAAACTAAAGTTTGAACAAATCATCGCCCCGGAGATGCTTCTTCAAAAGATTTTCCGTGCTGTCATCATGGGGCCCCCCGGCTCGGGGAAGGGAACCGTGTCTGCGCGCGTAACCAAAAGTTTTGGCCTGAAACACGTTTCCAGCGGCGACATTCTGAGGGGCAACGTCGACGCCAAAACCGGTGAGACTGGTGCCTTAGATGGAATCTGCGCAGGTCAACGTGTTTTTGTTGTTTGTTTGTTAAAGAAGTCAACAGGCTCCAACGTTACATTGTTGCAGGTATGTGCCCCCCCCCAAAAAAACATTTAATAATCTTCCGAGATGTGGCGGATCCCGGGGCCACATCCGGCCCCCCAGAGCTTCACATCCGGCCCGCAGAATATAAATGGGAAAGAAAATGCGCGCCGATATTTAGGATATCTAGCATTGTTGTGTCTTCCCTTTGAAACGGCCCCCAAAAACAGCTGAGATGGAAATGATTTGATTGGGAATGATTTACCAGCGACCAGGTAGATTCTGGAACGTCCAACTTGCAAGGCAGCAGTTGTTCTGCGACCTCTGACCTCTCAGGGTCAGAGTCTTTGAAAGCTGCAGGCCTTGTGTCATGGTGGCACCTAAGACTTGTGTTTCATTTTCTTTCATTTCATCATTTCATCGCAACCAGCGATCAGATCATTGTCACTGAATGTTGTCGTGATGAATGCAGACTTATCAGTCCAGTCTTCACTGGAGCTGCTGTTCTCCACGTCAACGTTCACCTTTCGGCTCTTTGACAGAGAGACGCGTCTGGCAAACAATTCAAAAGGCTCTTCTTCCTGCTTCTTGCAAGCGCTTTCCAACAATCAGGACGCGGACGGCGTCAAAACCGATCAATGTGTCCTGCCAATCAGGATTCTGGGCCTTGGACAAAAGTTGATGGCCCCCGCTCGACACCATTGTTTGATGGAGTTAGAAACGATCCACACAACTTCTTATTATCCCCACAACATACACAGTTGATTACACGCAAACAAGACCACCACAGGAACTTACACTGTAGTGTGAACAAATAAAAAGGGTTGTTTTCTGGGCTGCACAGATAAGAGCGCCGCTCCTGTAACAGTTTGATTTCCTGTCTTGCTGTGACGTAAGCCCACCACAGAGGCTGGACAGGGATGGGATAGAAGAGTCTGTGTTCCCTTCATCCAATGTCAAACTGGTTAGCTGGGTTATGGAGCGTGTTGTTTTATGTTTGTACTGGAAACACTTGAACATTACCTGAACTTTGGAAGGAGGCCTGCTCAATATCACCTTGGCTGAAGATAAACAGAGCTGTAAAGATAAGGAAGGCTGTGCACCGCCGGGCCTTGAGAGGTGGGACTGCAGATTAAGAAGTGTGTTTCTACAGCTGTATGACTGATTAACTACTAGGTTGGAGCGTTTCACAGCAGTAATGCAAGGTTAAGGTGGGGTCTGGAGTCTCCTGCAGTGACTGTTGCTGCACAGTCATACCTTTATTTATGCACACGTGCTTTTTTTCCTCCTCGCGCCCGGTATGTTGTCACACTGCAGACATTTTCAAAATCCTTTAGCTAAATCCTCGTATTGTTGGCAGCTGAGCAACTCCACTGCAGCAGCTAGCAGTCAAAGCAGTTTTCCTTATTGATTCTCCCTGCTCAAATCTTCCCAAACTGTCCTCGGATCTGAATCAGTGTCCTTCCACTTCCCGAGACTGCCTCACTAAAACTCTTGCAAGTCACACTGAGCAACAAAAGCTTTTTGCAAATAAACTGTCAGAATGTATTTAATGGACTAATACATTTACCAGTATGCAAATCCTGCCAAGTTGTCACATTTGCATTGCAGCCCTGCAACAGGGCCTTTACTTTCTAAACACTTTGTTCAGGATTCAGTGTGCAGTCTTTTATATTTATAATGCGCTAAACACAAAGGAAACGGCAACTTATTTGTCTGTGCAGGTCAGAGCAACACAGAATAACATCAACTTTTCCTTTCTGTGTGACAAAACCGAGCTACTTCCTGTTTGTCACCAGTTTGCCAGTCAGTTTTACCCTTTGCTCTGTTTGATAGAGCCATCGCAGCAGTATATGTGCTCTGTCAGGTCATTTCTGCAAGGCTCATCAGGATGTTTCTTTCTTCAGCTGGACTCTGACCAATTTAAGTGGAAGGGATGGGGGGGGGGGACGCCTTGACATCCTAAACCCTGATTATCCCTTCAAAATATTTTACATAAAGTAGCTTTTACAGAGAAAACATGTCCTCTGTGTCACAGTACACGCATATTTCTGTTTGCTTGATTGTAACTACAGTATATGAAGATTATACTGAGCTAGATATTCAAACCCACAATGCCAAAGATGTTGAGATATCAAATGGAAAACTGCCAGCTACCTAGGTAATAATACATATATCTTATCAAACAATGGCAGGGTTGAAGGGTTGTCATCTAAAAACATACAAAAGTTCATATTTTGCTGGTGCTTTGTGTCATTCCATGCGTTTGGTGAGCAGGTACAGCTAATGTTTCCTATTGTGATTAAAGTAGCCTTTCTAAAGAGACGATTCAAAACTGCTGTTTGGGAAAAAGATCATCATCACCTCGCTCTGTCTCTGTTTTTCTCTGTGCGTGTGCCAGAGCTCGGTCTGCTGATGAAGTCCTGTATTGATCGGGGTCAGCTGGTACCCGATGACGTCATGTCTCGTCTCATCCTGAGTGACCTGAGAGCACTGGCCCAGAGCAGCTGGCTGCTCGACGGTGAGAGCCCACTTGAGTCCCATCTCATTTCTGCTGGGACACGATTGCTACCAAAAAAACGTATTGTCAGCATTGTTTGCTGTAGATCTTAAAATAACTGCAAGGTAATTCATTGCTCCTTTTAAATGTATCCACAGAAGTGCATTGTGGGGATGTTTTTAGTTGTCTTCTCTCAGGGGAACATTTCCTCAGACCTCATTTGTTCTTATGCTATTTAATTCAAATCCTGGTTTAGTTATTTATCACAGTCTCCTTCCTTCTCTGTACCTCTTGCCTTGCTTTCCTCTGCCTCTCTACCAGGTTTCCCTCGTACAGTATTCCAGGCGGAGGCCCTGGATGATGCCTACAGTGTGGACACTGTCATCAACCTTCATGTACCTTTCCAGACCATCAAACAGAGGCTTACCTCACGTTGGACTCACCTTCCCAGTGGCAGAGTCTACAACATAGACTTCAACCCACCTAATGTTCCGGTAAGTACAGCTTCTCTTACCTATTTCTCCTCCGTTGCTTCAGTTTCTGGTTTCCATACGTTGTCAGTACAGAAAATGTCTTTTCAAACATAAATGTCCTTGAGCTTTAAGTTGGCCTAATACTTTACGTGAGGAAAAACCTGCTGCTCGCAACTGGCTTTTCGTTTCTCCTAAGAGGTAAAGAATTTTGTTTCTTTGACATTAGTGAATTGTTTCAGGTCCGGAAAAAAAATTAGGTGCAAAAGCCAATATGTGGCTAACACAGAAGGCCCAGGGGGTAAAGAGAAGAGGCCGGAAGATTAAAGAGAACGAAATAGTTTAAATATTCGCTTAAAGCCACTAGAATTGAACACAAAGAAAAATGATGCGACGTTACTGGAAGACAAAACTGAGAAATGGAGACAGGCATGCAGCATTAACAGAAAACCCGAGAAAATTGAGGAGGGAGGGACAAAAATAAGATGTGAAAAAACGGACTGCAACGACGGGAAGATGAAACAACAGGGGACCTTTGCTCCCATCGAGTGCAATTAAGACACAGATAAACACAGCGTCCCGGCAGCTAGTGCAGTTAAAGACAGTTTGACTTTGGGGTTCAACAATACTGAATTTAATTATGCACGCTGTTGGTTTCAGACCGTTATCCTTAATTTGCATCCTTAACGCTGCAACAGAAACAGACCGGAATAAAATTAATCAGGTCAACGGTTTAAAAAGTGCCACGTTCTTTAAGCTGCTGTCACCTGCCATACAAATGGTGAACACACCTGTGGGCTGTGTCAGTATGCACATCTCCCTTGTACCAGAGATCTGACTTCAGTTGTTTGAGGCATGAATTCAATGAGGTGTTGCAAACATTTAAACATTTCACAAGAATCTGGCTCGACGTGAATCATTTATTTCATGCAGATTTTGGGACAGCTCGTTCCTGCTGCTCCCCCCCCCCCAGAAGAGCTCTTTAGGGACAGTGCATGCTCTGAGTAAACCGAAGATGCTGTCGTGTCCCTGGAACTGCAACGAATATTGCCAGTGTTCTGCAGAAACCTCATACAGTATACATCAGATTGGACTTGTGGCTTTTAAGGACACGAGAAAACTAAATGATCATGGTCGTCCTTCCTTCCTTCCTTCTTCACTTCTCGAAATAACGGCATTAAAAGAAAAATTGCAAGCACAGCAACACTGTTCAGTTTTGCTATTTTCAGTTTCCCCTCTTAATCCAACTGGCTTGAAAGCAAAGACGACCGAGTTTCCTGAGCAGTGTTTACATTCCAGTCTCTGTGCTGTGCCGAGCTTTGGGCTGGACAAGTCCTACAGTTTTGGAATAGTACAACGGCTGGAAGCTACAGCCTCAAGCATTTATTAAGCAACTCTGTCTCAGCAGGATTCCTCACATTTTTTCTAGTAAACACGTATTTATACGTTTCCTCCGTATTACTCATCAGGTACAACAACAATGAACAAAACTATTAATTTGCAGCTTGCAAAAAACATGCATTTAAAAGGCACTATTACAGCGTGTCGTACAGGTGATGTTTTTAAGTAATTAGGTCAGCAAATTTGTCTTATTTTCTCCAGGGTTTCGATGATGTGACAGGGGAGCCTCTGGTCCAGAGGGTTGATGACACACCAGAGACGGTGACACAGAGACTGAAGGCCTACGAAACGCAGACAGAGCCCGTCTTAGAGTACTACAGGTAGAATAGTACAGATAAATCAAAATATACCTCCACAGTGATGTGCTTAGCTAGTGTCCTACTTATTTTTGACCATTTATTTGTTTGAGAGGCTGTTCATCATTTGAAGGAAGTGCATGGAATTACAGAATGGTAATAGGAGAATGGAGTGTATTTGACTTTGATTGCTGTTTAACATGTTTTATTTATTTATTTAAGGTAATGCGCATAGTTCTATGATTCGCTCTGTGACATTGGAATTGGAACAGTTCAGAGAGTGTGACTGTAAAAATCTGATTTCTGTGTTTCTTTGTGCTGCCAGGAGTAAAGGTGTGCTAGCGACTTTCTCTGGGACAGAAACCAACAAGATCTGGCCGCACGTCGAGGCTTTCCTCCACGGAAAACTCTTCTCCGTCAACCAGAAAGTTGCATAGAAAACTTGAACAGAAAGGCACAAGAAAGTTTCAAAGTTTACTAGCAGAAACCACTTTGTATGCATCGACCACTTTCTTAAACAAAAGAACCATCTATTTAATTGATAACATATTGTGAATGTTCAAAATGAGGCACAAGATCATCCAGTTTATGTCAGGAAGCAATAGCTTTCAATAACATGTTATTGGCAAAACCCCAACTTCTATATTTTTAAGTACTTATTGCACTACTGCTGCACACTACTGTTTCCACATCGTTGCGTTTTGGGGAAAGGATGTGTGCATAAAACCTTTCAAACATTAGTTGTTAGAATTTAAAAAGAATGTCTCTTCATTCCATAGTGTGCCTTTTATAAAGCCAAGAGACATTGCTGAACCAAATATAAGTATATTTAACAGCAGAATATCAAAGTTACGTTCACAAGAAATGCGACGCTATAGACAAAGATGGGAGTAGTTGCTATGGCGTGTCCTCTCTGGTGAAAGCAACCAACTTTAAGGCGTTATGTATAAATGTTTTACTTTTAGGTTTTCATGGGTTATTTTCTTAGTTGATGGCAGTGAAAACACACACACACACACACAGGTATCTTGAGCTAAATAAGAGACTCCGCTTTTTTGGTAAACAATCTATTCAACGCAATATTGCATGGGCTTTTTGTCCCAGCAGAACTGTCTCTTATGCAGGGGGTAATTGCCTTAAAGGGAATTGTGCCACGTTCTACAAATTACTGCAAATTCACTTTTGCACCCAAGTGCCTTTTGCTGCTTTTGGAAGTGCAACAGGAAGCTCAGTGAATGTAGTCTGTAAATACTTTTTATGAATACAGACCAGATTGAATAATGTATAAACTGACCACTTATTATTGAATAAGTAACTTTATAATTAAACCATTAATGTCTAACCGCTTCTTTCAACCACTAAAGTCTTAATAGTGTTGCCTCTGAAATACGCCGCATTGTTTCCACTTAAACCAGGCATTCCTTGTTGTGACCAAGTCTATAAATGTATACTGATGTTTTTCCATTAAATGTGACTTGACAGCTGAAACCTTTATTGAACAATTAACTTTTAGATCGACATTTAAAGCAGTTTACCGTCTTGTTAGAAGTTATCACAACATTCAAGGTTGATCTGCAGTTCTATGTTTAAGAATGTTTCACCGTAACTAACTTGCCTTGTAATGTACTGTAGATGTATGTCAATGTTTCCTGTATTATACTGTGTATTTCTAAACACTTGAATACAATGTTTAAAAGCACATCCACAGACAACTTACAACTGTGTCATGAGTAGTTATTATGAATCACAATAAAAGTCTGATACTACTTACTGTATGTAGTATATTATTGAACTACACCAGAACAACACAGCTTCCCAGTCAGTGTGACAGGTTGACAGTAACACACCTGCCCATAAAACAGACAGTTAAAGAGTATTCGGCAGTATCAAAATCGATGCAGCAGAAACCAATGGTCTTTTTCAAAATTTAATTGTCACCTACATTACCCACAATGCAACTAGCATCAAGCAGTGATGAAGAGCGGGTTACAGGTCACTGATGTGTTCATTTTCAAACTTAAATAAAATAAATGTACATTTACATTTATCAGACTTTTAGAAGAAGATCCCTCTGAGTTTAAATGTCAGAGAGGCCCATTATATAATTACTGGAGGTCTACAGTGCACTGTAGCAGTTGACAACAAGACACAAACATTTAGCACTGGTTTTATATTTGAGTAGCAGTGGCAAGAAGCCAAAATCCTACAGCAGCCTACTGTGAAGAGGTGTAACTGATCATCTTCCAAAACCTTAGTTTAGTGGCAGAAACACTTATACCAAGTCTCTCAGTCTTTACACTCACAGATTCTGTGATAATCTTTAGGTAGTCGAGACACCATGGACACTGGGCACAGGTTTAGGCCATACTATTAGTTTGCATAGTTGATTAGACACAGCGGACAAAGAAAATAAGAAATAAATACATTTAAGATGACCACAGCCCATTGTTTCAGCTTCCCTGCTTACGATAGCAGTTTTTGTTTACAGTATTTATGATACTTCTGTGTGCCAGAACCAGCACTGTGCAGAGCAGATCTGTGAAATAATGAATAGTTATGACGGCAGGTGCGCTGCAGAATCAACAATGCATCACACAGTAGCTTTAAGCCATAAACACATGTATTGTACTTTAATGCATCATTTGGTATCTTTACTCTGATGCAAAGTCTTACTGCTCATGTGCTCAGCACACTGATTTTGGCTGTCTTAAATAAAGAATATATCATCATCATGGGGACAGTTTGGTTGGAAGTGTAATAAATCTGCAAAAGCTCCCTTGAACAGTGAGAAGAAAAAAAAAGTCAGCAAATGATAAAATACAAAAAAAAAGACAAACAAGAAAATGTCACAATTCAAAACACGAGCTCATCTAAAGCCTGCTTGTAAAAAACAAATGTTCAGAATTTCTGATTCAATCTTGGATGACTGAACACAACAAGAAAGTTGAACACCAAACAAAATATGGTACGTGAAGAATAATCAAGTCAAGTGCTTCAAACACACACACACACAGACAGACACACACCTCGACCTCATTTTTCTACACGGTTTCTGTTTTTGAAAAGAGAAAATATAAAGTGCCGGACACATTCAGATGCAGAGTTCCTTTCTGCATACAAATAGAATAAAAGTCTGCGGAAAGCTCAGCCCTTTTTCTTACCTCCCGTCCACACCGGTGCTTATTAGCTCCTACTCCGGTGTAGTTTCCAGAATCAGAACAACACAGAATCAACACACCACTGACAACAGTCTGCACAGAGCACTTGGATAAGGAAAGTGGCGGTTGTGACTCGGCTTCAGCTGGCGAAGAAATGAAGTTTTACGCTGGCTCATCACTCAACCAGAAACAAATGAATACACAAAGCCTGCGCAGGCCTAGTAAACCTATTATGTACTGAAAGATGAAGTGATTTGTATGCAAGTTGAAAGTTTGAGGCTTTGATTATGTGAATGGCTGGTAAGATAAATTCCAAGGACACATAATTTAGCTGATGAACCAACTAAACTGACAAACGTAGAGCCCTCTTTACACCTTGCATTACCATGCCTCTTGCACCTAGGTAATACCTGAATATGGAGAATACACATTTAAACTCCACACTAAAATTGTCTCAAGTATCCTCATAACATTGGGCTGACTTTGCCCCTCTAAAATGCATGTTTGCATCAAAAAGTTGAGTGCTCTGTTGAGTAATATATGCAGAGTTATAATATTGTCTTACATACTAAAAAGTATGCACTATTGTCATTATTCATCTTTGCCTTATGTTAAGCTGCTTAATAAATATTGGCTATTGTTCTGAAAGGCTGAGGGACAATAAGAGCCAATACGTCCATTACGGCCATTGTTGGGCTGCAATAGATCTTCCAGTGATCTTGTATTATGACTCACTGTAGGCAGTGTATGAATTAATACGTTTGTCTGCACAGTTAAACAATAGACAAAATGTGAACGTCAAAGGTGCATGTTAATGGGAGATGTAAAGGAGCTTTTTTGATAACTTGCACACTTTAAGCCTCTCCAGACAACACTGGGAATACATTTTAGAAAACCACAAACATTAAAACCACTCTTATGCAGCATTTCAATAAAGGCCGCCCTTTGTATGACAAAAGTAAAAGTAAACCAGAAGCTACCATCTTAAAACATCAGTTTTGTCTGTTCGTTTCAGACAAGCTGTGAGGCAGCTAACAGAGTAGCCGCCCACACACATTGCATTATTTATCCTCTCCTGATAATGACACTGTGGGATTGTGTGCGACTCCTGGGATTGTGTGACTCCTCACATGCAGATGAGCGGCGAGTCTGAAAGCCTGCGAGGCCTTTTCACCCAACGTTTTTACTCTGACTGTAATTTTAACACCAGCCTGACAGGTTACCTGCTGGAGAAAGCACAAATCCAAGTAACCACAACTGGGGTTACAGCTCTCTGTATCGGTTACAGATTCTGATATTAAACAGACAAATTGCTGTTTGCTCAGTAGCATGCAGCCAACAGATTAGCTTTTAGTGAGACAACTAAAAAAAAAAATAATTTAAAAGCCAAGGCCGTGTCTGTCTTTACCAAATATAAAAAAGGTATGACAAGTCTGAAACTGTCAGGTAAAGAGATGTCTCTTTCATTCCAGATATAAAACCACAGCTTTGCCTTCAGGTAAACAGCAAACATGCTCAGAAGTAACTCATGCTGAAAGGTTTCCCCTCATGATTCAAGAGGTCACACCTGCTGAACAACCGCTTTCGCTCCATTGACATGAGAAATGGTGATTTTAGGTTTTACTTCAAGACACTTTGCCTTAATAAATGTAAAACTGTATAGCAGGCTGTCAAGTTAGCAATATTGTACAATGTTCACCATTAACCAAAACGTACACTTGTGCCACACAGGATACAAAGCCCTTGATCTGTCAGTCACGCTTCTCCCATACTGGACCTCACCTGACCTGAGTCCAACTTCAGGCATTGGCTTTGATACTTAACTGTGTCGCCAGACGGCAACCACAGTGACATTATATCGACAACACTGAGAAATGTTTGTCATCAGCGAACCATTATTTCCTGCCGGTTGTCTGTTGAAAATTGCAGCGTAAAAGATTGATCAGGACTCTTGCTCTGCGCTGGCGTTTTGCAGTCTGGTCTGTTGTGTAAAGAGGGCTCAAAACTCAAAGGTTGTTCCTAAATATTGGGAGGGGGGGGGGTGTAAGAAAAAGCAGGCGGCTGATCCTACGATCCCTAGGAGGTCTCCATCATGCGCATATCATCCGTTTCTGTAGCATCATCCTTTGTCCACCTCCCTGTACTTGTCCACAGTTTGGTCTCTATACAGCGCTTCATAGGATACTCAGCCACCTAGTAGAGGGAGAGAAAGACAGGAAGGAAAATATTCACAGGTGAGGATTGTTGAGCACAAATCAAAAAACAGGGACTAAACCAACTCTGGAGGATTCACCTACTGTTGCCTAGTTAGAGGATTATAATGGTTATGTAACTGCACTCTGCCTCTTCAACATGTCATGCACTGATCTGCATAGGTTTCAAGCTGAGGTAAAGCGCGAGGCCACGAGAAAAAAATGCCACAAATCCAAAAGCGGGACCAGGAAAGAAAGCCGAGTTTCAGTTTCAACAGGCTCGATCACATTCCTGGGTGGCCATCTTTCCTCTGTGGGAGAAGGGTAGGAGGGATTTTTTTCTTCCCTCTGGGTAGAACTTTGGCAGCTAGTTAAGCTGTCGGGCCAACAGGGGGGGGGGGGGGGGGCCGCATTCTGTCTTGCTTACAAAAGACTTTCATATGACAAAGATCAGGTTTTCTCAGAAACGCCTGAGGAATATGCCATTGGGCAACATTCACACTCTACTTCTTTGGAATAGTTGCCTCAAATAAAAATCCCTTTCATGTCTGTTATTAGTTTATGATGTCATTTATAATAACAGGCCTTTAAATTTGAATGAGACTGGCAACTCGGAGCCATTTGCCATTTAACTCCTCCCCTCCTTTAAAATGACAGAGCTGGCAAAGCTCTATCGTTCATCTATTGTTTGGACTTAGTAGATGCAAATACGCATACATATTGAATAGTGAATTAATGAAACATTTATTACATGGTTAATAAGTGTTTGCATGTTCCCACTTCAGCGGCAAATCACTACATTATAAGTACATCACTTGTCTTAATATTTCAGACACAATCCAGCTATCTGGGATTAACATTTGATTATATAGTCATATGAATTCATTCATGACTTCAGATAGTAGTGAAGCAAACAGCACATAACCACGAAACCAAAATCTGGTATATAGCAGACATGAATCAAACAGCTTAATGTGGCCTATTTCTCTATCTGTTGGAACAGTTTCTACATATTTAGCCAAATAATGACACATAAGGCACAGTGGCATTCATTTCAATTTCAACATTTTAACTGTATATTCAGTGTTAATACCTGCACATAGTGCAGACAAAAAAAAAACCAAAAACAATATCAATATCCACCGTGGTGCTGAAACAGTTTCAAGATTACGCTGCAGTGGAACACACAATACCTGACTTATTAAATGCCTTGTTTTTACCCTTTTGTACTACTGCTAGGTTATCAGATTTTTACTTGGGACGTCACACTACCAGCGAGAACATTCCAAAAAAATTAAATAAAATAAATCAAAAAAGCAAGTTTATACCATGTGGCAGATGATGGGCTTTCAAATGAACAAAAACACTGACAGGACTGTCTGCAAATACTTTAAGCAAGTCTAGTCTCACTGATAACATCAAAAACATGAAGAACTCCAGGTTCTGGTCTGTAGGTTTAAAAAAAAAAAAAAAAAACAGCATTTGGCTGTTGCTGTGGTCACAAGTGCTGTCACATGCACAGTGTTTTGCTTATTCCCATGAATCCCCTCCATGATGCAGTACTGTCGACATTTTTTAAAAAACTGGACACACACACACACCTACACACCTACACACACACACACACACACCTACACACCTACACACCTACACACACACACACCTTGAAACTGAACACAAGCAAGCAGATGTGAAAATAGTTATTTGCACCTTCTGTGACAATGACATCACTAAAAACTAGAACATGAGCGCTGAGCCTGGAGCTGAACCTTATGAGTTCTATATATCAGGGGACTAAAATACAACAGCTCAACGGTGCCATCTTGCAGCTGTGTGGGGTAACTGCACTGGGGGGTGAGAGCGAGAAGAAAAGCAGCACTTACTGGGGGTAAAGAGTCCAGGGCTTCTTTGGGGTCGAGTGTGTAGTTTGTGCCAGTGCTCTGTTGTTCAACGTCGAGTGTGTCACCTCTAAACCCGACTGCGTATTCTTTCACTCTGTGTTTGAAGGCCTCAAGTTCTGTGTGGAAGACTTCTAAGTAGACGTCTTGTCCATCCTACATAGCAACAAAGGAAACAATATTAAAAAAATGTGGAAAAGAAACAACACTGGTCTGAGGGAGATGAAGACGATTTCAATCAGGCATAGAGCCTTGCAAAAAAGTCCTTAAAAGTCCGTAATAAAAAATCTAGAAAAACTCATAGATGGAACAACTCGAAGTGATTGTGTTAACGACAAAGTAGGATTGTTCCACTAGGAACGTATCCTATACCAAAACAGTGAGAAAGTCAAAAACGATTAAATGGGAGTTATTCTTAATCTTATGAATTGAAAACTACATGTGAGTGAAGAAAAATGTTTGAGGGTTAAAGGGACCTAAACATATATCTTTTAAAAACCTTGTGCATCCTAGGCAATGACAAGTGAAAAAGGACGGCGGAGTCCTTAAAAGTCCGTAATAAAAACTCTAGAAAAACTCATAGATGGAACAACTCCAAGTGATTGTGTGAACGAAAAAGGAGGATTGTTCCACTAGGAACGTCTTCTATACCAAAACAGTGAGAAAGTAAACAACAGATTTTTGTGGAAGCAAAGGCAAGTATTCTCCACCCGCACCAGGGTTGAAGTGAGAATTACGACAAAAGGCTGA